>PVJS01014323.1:0-40563 GCA_004027185.1 Glis glis
TTTATTTATTTATTTATTTATTTATTTATTTATTTATTTATTTATTTTGTGGTACCGGGGATTGAACCCAGGAGCGTTCTACCTCCGTGCTACACCCCCGGCTGTATTTTTTTATACTTTATTTTGAAACCGGGTATCACGAAATTGCGGAGGGCCTCACTAAGTAGAGAGAGAGAGAGAGAGAGATAGAGAGAGAGAGAGAGAGAGAGAGAGTTGAGGCTGGCCGCGAACCCGGATCCTCTGGTCTCCACCTCCCAAAGTACTGGGATTACAAGCGTGCGCCACCACGCCCGGCCCCTATTTTATTTATTTTGAAACAGGGTTTCGCTAGGTTGATGAGTCTCACTACTTGCTGAGGCTGTCCTCAAACCTGTGATCCTCCTGTCTCAGCCTCCCAAGTACTCAGATTACAAGCGTGTGCCACCACACCTGGCAGGAATCTATTTTTGGCAGGCTAATTTTAATTACTCCCGACACAACTTGGGCAGCAAAGGAATACTACTGCTCATCCTGTATCAGTCAGGATTCTGCCTAGAGAAGGGGGAGTAACAGAGGGCCAGAGTTGCTACAAAGCTTCAGAGAGCAGAGATGTGTAAGTTGGTAGGAAGCCAGCGCCAAGCAGAGGCAGCTAACAGTGACACATGGCACTGTCACGCAGGTGTGGAGGCTGAAGATGAGTCTTCAGCACTGTCTGGGTTCTGAAAAATGTAGGGCAAAGGGCTTGCTTCAGTGTCTGAACAACAAGAAGTCGGGCTCTGTCGCAGAACTGCAAGAGGGCAATTCTAGGTCTATGGCAACCTCCTGTCTATAGTCCAACAAATTCTGACCTGTTACTGAGACGTTAGTGTACTTATTCATCTAGTGTCATGAATACTCATTCAGAATTTAGGAAATGTACTTCCTGGATTGATACAGAACCAAGGACCGGAACCAGATACTCCAAATCTGTTTCTCGCTTAGGGAATATAGGAGGAAGGCAAAAGGACTACTCTTTCCCTCAGCACCTGGATTTTCAGCGAGTTTTTTGTGAAGACCTTGGATCGGCGCTTCAGGTGTCTTCTTACAAAGCTCTACTTCCAACTTCTTTATGCAGCTAATTTTATTACCAAGACAGCTCCGGGATAGGCAGCTCTCCTTTCTTCTGCCCTGTTCATTCAGGTTCAGCTTGGAGGCACCCATGTCTCTCCCATAAAGACACTGGCCCCGGAAGAGCTCATCTGGGCCTCCAGTCTTCAGGGGGAGCCAAACCAAGGTGGATGTCTCAAGACGAGATTCCTGTGCCCTAATTTCCAAAACAGTGCAACCCGACCCGAGTCATGCCTACACAGTGTTCAGAGACCAGTTTTGCTAGCACGGACAAAAGATTCTAAAGTGGTCACACTCAAGTTACTTTAAGAGGTGGCAGAAAGTGCAAATGGTTGTGCTTTTACATCTGACACTTTTCTAAGGGAAAAGGCCACAGATAGGTAACAAGAAGAGAATGTGCATTTAGATTTTAGTGGCAACTTTCAGGGGGGCGGGCGGGTAGGGTGAGAATGTTATTTAACATTCCCATTCTCAAATTATGAGATGAAGATAGAGAATAGAAGGGCTGTTCATGAGCTTTTGTGCTACAATGAAGGCGGAAGTGGCTTCAGTTTACAATTTACTCCTCAGTTGGAAGCTGGCAGCAGGGGAGAGATGAGGGAGATCCAGTGGTTGCTGCAGCCATGCCAGGATGTGCAGCAGAGGGTGCCCAAGGGGCTCAAGGAATGTCCACATAGAAAACGCCACACTCTAGGACCAACCAAGTCAGTTCAACACTCACAGAGCTCCTTTCATTTTTAGGCGGCGATGGAAAGAGTCCCTGTCCTGTGGATTGCAGTGTTATGGACTAAATGTTTGTGTCCCCCTAAAATTCACACACTGAAGCCTTAATGGACCCCCAATGTGATGGGATATGGGGGCGGGGCCTGTGAATGGTAATTTGGTTTATTGGAGCACTCTCTTTGCACTGTGGACACAGCCATAAGGCAGCAGTTTGCAAATCAGGAAGAATCCTCCCTATGCCCACCCCCAACACACACACCGCCAAGAACTGAATCTGCTGGCACCTTGATCTCAGACTCCCCAGCCTCCACAACCGTGAGAAATACATTTTTGTTACACCTCTCAGTCTATGATGTTTTATTATGGTAGTCCAAGTAAACTAAGACAGACAGTGGTGCTAAGGAGTGGGGTGCTGCTGAAACAATGGCCTAAAAGTATGGACGCAGCTTTGTAAGTATGGAGGTAGATAGTGTGTGGACTGGAGTTTAGGGGTATGCACTAGAAATATGGACACTAAAAGCTATTCTGAGGCACACAACTGTTATCCCAGTAGTTGGGAGGCTGAGACAAGAGGATCACAGGTTCAAGCCCAGCCTCAGCAACTTAGCAAGGCCTTCAGACACTTAGTGAGACCCTATTTCAAACTAAAAAATAAAATCGGGCTGGGAGTGTAGCTCAGAGGTAGAACGCTCCTGGGTTCCATCCCCAGTACCACAAAAGAAAAAAAATTATTCTGGTGAGGGCTCAGAAAGGAGAGCTGTCGATGCGGCTTTTCTCATCTTCGAGATTACATCAGTATGGACAGAATATTAGTAGAAATACGGGAGATAAGGCGATTGTGCAGAAGCTTCAGAAACGAGGAAGATGTTACTGGAAACAGGAAAGACAATTATTGTTATAAAGTGTTAAAGAACTTGGATGGGGGAAAAGGCGACAGACAGGTGTTATGTGGAGGGTAGAACTTGCAAGTGAAGAGACAGGATATTTAGCTGAGATTTCTAGGCCAAGTGTTGAAGGAGTGGTTTGGGTCCTTCTGACTCATATATACACAGTCCCCAACTTACAATGGTTTGGCTTACAATTCTTTATGACTATGATTGTGAGAAACTGACACACATTTCATAGAAACATGACTTTTTTCTTTTCTTTGTACTGGTAATTGAACCCAGAGCATTGTATCCCCAAGCTACACCCCTAGGCCTTTAAAAATTTTTTTTTTAATTTTATTTTGAAACAGAGTCTTGCTAGGTTGCTGAGGGTCTAAGTTGCTGAGGTTGGCCTCGAACCTGTGATCCTCCTGTCTCAGCCTCCCAAGCACTGGGATTATAGACGTGCGCCACTCTGCCCAGCAGTATTTTCAATTTTGATCTTCTCCCAGGTAGTAATATGTGATTGTGAGCAGCAGTGGTCAACCACACAACCACAAGAATAAACATCAACACTCTACAGTGTGCTGTGTTGCTAAGCTATGGTGCTCTGGCGCTGGGTGTACCAAATGCATTTTCAATTTATGATATATTCAACTTACAATGGATTCGTCAGGAAGTAACCATATTGCAAGCTAAGGGGCATCTGTAGGGGAAAGTGTAAGAGAGAAATGACTTTGACGCTGATTATTAAGCAAAAGGGAAACAGACCTGAAGATTTTGAAAACCCTCAGCCTATTCATATGGCAAAAAATGAGAAAACAAACTCAGCAAGCAGACCAAGCGTGTGGCTGACCAACGGTTGAACTAGGAGACTGGTGGATGTGAACCGTGGCCCTGGTCAGCCCTCTCACAGAGGCCAGAAACAGACGCGATTGTGCCTCTAGCTAGCACTAAAGGAAACAGAAAATTAGGTGGAATGAGGCCGCAAACATTCTCTATCCTTCAAGAAGGGCAGGAAGGACGCCAAGGACAATCCCAAGGCCATCAGAACTGCTACTCTCACCTCAGGCCCTGAACACCATACCTGCCAGGGGGTGGGCTGCCTCCAGCTGTTTCACAGGGCAGGGCCATGAGGACAGAACTCTGGAGCTGAAGGGGAAGTACAGGGAGCAGGGCCACCCTGCAGAGCTGTGGCGGTGACTGTGCCGCCCCAGTGGGTGTAGGCAGGTCTGGTGGTCCAGTGGGACTGCAGCATCCAACTCACGATTACTCTCGAGCCATAGATGTAATGCAGGCACAGGTGTGAGGGAGCTGCCAGGAAGGGCAAGGCCTGGTTTGTGGAAATGAAGCTGCAGCCCAGGAGCAGGGTGGAGAGAAAACTAGGAGGCCAGAGAGCCATGTGGTAGTGACCCAGGGGACAGAGTGCTTCCCTGTGTCATGTTGATTCTGGGATCATAAGGGAGTTCCAGGACCTCGGTGGAGGGGTGGGGGCAGCCTGTGCAGGACCAGGGGTGGGGTGGGAGCCACAGTGGTGAAGGCGGACGGTTCCAGGCTGACTGAGAAGTCCAGGAGACAATTTGGTGGCAATCTCTACTTGTTTGGTAAAATATTAGGGAAATAACCCAAATGCCAGAGGAGAGGTGGTGGTGGTGGTAACAATAACACAAAAAACCAACTCAGGTGTCTAACCTTTTGTTTCTGAGAGAAAATGCTATTTTAATTAGGACTAACTTTAAGGCCTTAAGTTCACATACATTATTCACACAGTTACTTTTCAGACAGGTAGGAGGTAATCCATCAGCTCATTAGGTCTGAAATGATTTTAACAAGACTTTGCTAAAACTTTATAGAAAAATAACTCGATGTTACATCCCTGGCGTGTCAGTCAAGGATGAGGGCTGACCCTCACTTCCCATGCAGGGTCCCGTCCCGAGCAGGGTATGTGCACCGTCCCTACTACCAGGCCTTGGGGGTCACACGTGGCCCTGGAGCACCTTCCCCCAGAACTGCAGCACACATCGGGTTTGGCACGTATTTAATTGTGTTTACTTTCACATTTACAAGTTCAGGAAGCTATTTTGAGAACAGGAAGGTGAAGGCTGCCTCTGGGAAAAGCCCGATCGCTCCTCCCAGCCCTGGGCCCATCTGCACTGTGCAGACAGGAGCCTGGGGACTCACTGAGGAAAACGGTCCCGTCATCTCTCAACAGCCTGTGGCTGACAGCATCTGAAATGGCTGCTGGGTCCTGCTCCTCACTGGGGCCTGGAAGACACGTTGTTGGAGGCTGCTGCAGCCCAGGATTTTATTGCTGGTGAACGTGGTCACCCAACTTCTAGCCATTTAGTCGAGGAGGGTGGCATTATCAGAACTGGGTCTGGTGGTGGCCGTTTTGCTGAGATGAAGGGACTCTGTGTGTGTAAACTGCACTGAATTCTGCGATGCTGGTATGTTGCCTCTGCTTGTCCTCAGCCTCAGAATTTATTTCCTCTTGCCGGTCTGACAGACTGAAAATGTTTCATCTTTTCCCCCCCTGAGGAAAGTGAAGGCCCCTGAGAGCCCCCTGCTGCCCTCGTAGAAGTGACAAACACAAGAGGCAGGCCAGGACAGAGGGGCCCCAGCCCCAGCCCAGCCAGCTCTTCCTTTCCTGTGCCGCTTTCCTTTTAAAGCCCCCAAAGGGGTCCCCCTCTTAGGTGGAAACAACCTATACTCCCCTCACGTCCCAAAATTGTATCCCTTGTGCCAAACGAGACAGGCAATTGACAGGCAGAGGTTGGCAAACGTGGACTAGCCTTACACAGGCATGGGTTCTGCAGAAATGGGCGGCTGGAACCACTCTGTGGTCATCACTGGATGTCCCAGGAACTCAGTGGTCAAGGATACCTGGCAACGGTCTGTCTCCATGGTTACAGCAGTGCCAAGATGAAAGCCAGAGGTGTCATTTTATGACCCAGATTTGATCCTGCAGGAGCCTCGGAGGCTTGTGCAGTCCCTCAGCTTCTCCATCCATCCTGAAAGTGCTGCGTGCCATTCCTCCAACCCTCTGGGGCCAGGTGAGACCACCCCGACCAGCCAGGAGGGCCTTGGATGCAACTGCCAACTCGACAACCGAGGGAAACGGCTCCTAACGCCGTGTCATGTTTCCTCCTGATCAGTCCATACACCTTCGAATGTTCTAGTCTTTTCTCTCCTCTGAGGAGAGCAAAGACCAGGGCATCATCCAGAAGACCCTTGGTGCATCTCACATCCAAGCTCAGCGGACATAGCAGGGTCCAGCGGCATCTGTTCACAGGACCACAGGAGACCTCAGAAGTCTTCAGGAGCGGTGTGAAGGAGGAAGTGTCGTTTCTGTGCTCAGATATTTCCACCTGGCAACCCTCCAGTCTAACAGAGATAGCTCAATTCATAGATTCTATGCATTAGTTTAGCAAAAAATCTGGTTTCTGATACCCAAAGAGCTTAAAGTCCCCTTCAAAGCGTGCATACAGACGCCGGATGTCTCGCTTGCTGATGCCCAGGAAGTAGTGCTCCACCTTGGTTCTGTTGTACCTGGTGATGCCCGGAGGGATGGTCGGGTACGACACCAGGTGGTCTATGCCCGCTTCCCTCAGGATGTACGGGGCGTCCTCCTCCAGGGTCTCATGGTGTCCAATCACACTGTACTTTATCTCGCAGGGTGCGCAGAGTTCTACGTAAGTCACCCAATGAATGATATGCTCCCCAAACTGAAGGTCTAGCCACCTGTGGTTTGGATCACCCAGGTATCGTACAAAATCTTCAAACTGGATTCCCCGGGTCTCTGTCCGATTCTTCCTGTACTTCTTGATGATGCCAGGCGCAATGTCATGCCTGTACCAAGGTTCAAACCGGGGATTGTGAACAAACTTGTCCTTAAATGCAGAAATAAGTCTTTCAAAGGGATCTCTTACAATAAAGAACTTGAAGTATGTTTTCAACCTAAGAAAAAAATGAAAACAAATAAGGGGGTTAGCTCCACGCTCCCAGAGGCAACGGCTGAGAGGGCAGGAGAGCAAAGATTAACAGCAGCTTCCGCCATGTGTGGAACCCGCGCTCGGCCCAGCCCTGCCACAGAGTGCACTCCACGCACCTCTTCCTTAATCTGCTCCAAGATTTTGTGTATTGATTCTGGCATCAACCCATTTTACAGGTGAGAAAACAGAGACTCAGAAAACTCAACCATCTCAGGCCACAGTACTCATCCTAGGGGGCCACTGTGAAGACTCTACATAACCAGTGTTTTATTTTACTTAAATAATTAAAAACTTCAAGAACCTTTAAAAGTTTTGTTCCTGAGCAGGGAACCATCAGGACAAGAACTCTGAGTGAGTCAGGAATAACTGAGGACAGAGAAAGTTACTTTAAGGACGTATCTTTTCAAATTCAATCAAAATTGCCAAGGAGATGGGGAACAAAAAGAGGAAAGAGAGAGAGACAGGGAAAATACACAGCAAGGCTGTGCACCCCAGCTGCAGGGAAGGTGGCCCGGTGAGCCGCCAGTCGTGGCCACAGGGGGGCCGCAGCATGGAGATCATGACAGGAATGACAAGGCTGCATTTACAGCGCTCGCACCTGCCAGCAACTGCTTCCCCCAATTCGCCCATCTCAGCTCAGGAACAAAATTGTGCCATGTCCTTTTAAAGCCCCCAAAGGTGTTCCCCTCTTAGGTGGAAAGAACCTATACTCCCCTCACGTCCCAAAATTGTATCCCATGAGGGAAATGCTCAGGGTAACAGGACAGTCCATACGCAGCAGGATTTCTGGCAGGGGTCTGCACAGCTTTAAGACTAACCCAGCCAGGGCCAGGAACAATGAGGTGCAGCTGGCTGCAAAGCCAGGGAGGGCCAGACTCAGCTCCACCCTGACATTTGGGAGCTGCTCACGCATTCTGATCCCTTTAAACCTTGCTTTCCAGGGCCATTTCATAGCTGACAGGGTAGAAGTTTCCACTCATTAGCTAAGGACTCCATTCTTGCAGCAATCAGGGAGGTCCCCCGTCTGTCCCCCTGCCCTGCCCGGGCTGCTCCAGATCCCAGGGGGCACTCCCGTGGAAGCAGGCGCAATGCCTTGGAAAAAAATGAAACAGCTGGTGGGGTTTCCCTACAACCCCGATCCCTATCTCATGAACAAAAGATCGTATTCAGTAAAGAATCCATAAAATTTAGTAACACCAAGGCACAACAAAAGTGACCACTCATGTCTATTAGGAAGCGCACGTATACTTTTGGACCTGTGTGACACTAAAACTGGAAGAGATGTTCTGAAATTCTCATGAGGGTTTGAGTTTACACATGGGGGATCTGGGCACACCTGGCGGCTATTCACCAACACAGACCAACGGCCCCCGAGGGTCTTTGGCAGGATTTGAAATGCATAGCAAGTACAAATTGGGGTTTTAGTAGACTTTCTTCTTGGGCTTTCAGAAGTCCCCCTCCCCTCCGAGGAACCATTCTTACCGCTTTTCAATTCCTGCTTTGCTAAAGGAAGACAGACGAGGGAGGCCATTCTTCTCATGGTCATGGACTACATTTTCGGGGATCTCTTCAATGGAAGGAAATGCTCCTGGGAAGGAAACAAGACGAGGCGTGTTGGCTGCCCCAGTGTGACCCTTAAAGAAAGATGCCATCTGTGTCCTCTCAGACCCCACCCCATGGCACATATGACAAGTCCACCCCTAGTATCCAAGTTTATGTCTTTAAGTCCCACCTGCTCCTAATACAGGACGAGAGAGAAAATTAAAGCTTTTGGTAACACATAAACCAACTGGATAAAAGAGATGATGACGGGGAAGAAAGGGAGGAAACAGTAGAAATACTGACAGTGGCTACCCTGGCAACATACCCACATTGGGCTAAATCCTCCATTAAACACAGCTTGGGGCATGCAAACACAATTCCTAGAACCAGCAATATTTATTCTTTGTGTGTGTGTGTGTGTGGTACAGGGGATTGAACCCAGGGGTGTTCTACCTCCCAGTCCTATTTTATTTCCATTTTTGAAACAGGGTCTCACTGGGTTGATGAGAGTCTTCCTACTTGCTGAGGCAGTCCTCGAACCTGTGATTCTCCTGTCTCAGCCTCCCAAGTACTGAGATTGCAAGCGTGCGACACTACACCTGGCCAGCAATAGTTGTTCTACTGTGAGACTGGAGGGGCGGGACTGAGAGACGCAGCCCTCCTGTGTGCCCACAGCACTGCCACGGTCCTCATCTTGACTGGCAGGCTGAGCTCACACAGCACCGCACCCCGGCCTATGGTGGTTCTTAGGTAACTTCACGGCAACCCAGACTGGCAAGTGGTAAAGGCGTCTGATGATGGAAAAATGTGGCTGAGGTTATGGAGCTGTGATCCATCTGAAATAGGAGTCGAGGGAAGACAGCTGTGATGGAGGAGCAGGCAGGGCCATGGCAACAGTGTCCCTGGGGCCCACTGCTGGATCCAGCCTGCTGCAGGAGCCTCTGGTGCCTCCATCACGGCCCCTGCCATTCCCTGCCCGTCCAGGTGCACTAAGGGTGACTTTATTATATGACCTGGTAAGCCCACTCTGATTTTTTTTTTTTGCTTTGTTTCGTTTTCATTTTTTAAGAAACTAGAAAGAAACTCAAGAGAATAAAAATAAAAAACCATGTTTTTTCCTAATAATCTGAAGATATTTGAGATTAAGCTAATTAATGACAATGAGCTGGGTAATAAACACCCTCTCAAAGCAGTTTAATTCTGTTCTCATCAAACATCTGACTATGGCGCCTGTTGAGGTCAAGGGTGGGTTGTTTTTATTAGAAATTTTTGAAATTTAAAGTACATTTCCATCTGATACATGCAAACATAAAAATCACACACATTAATGGGTAACAAGTGATATTTTGAGATGTGTATCCACTGTGGCTCCCTCCTTTCCTATCCTGTCTTGAATGTGGGTACTTACTTCTTTCAAGTATCATGCTTCATGCCATGGTGGCTAGTTGTGGACTTTCTAGTAAATTCCTTCTTTGCAATTTGATTTGTAGCCTTGTTCTCTGATTAGAACCAAAATATTGCCAGAAGCACATTAATTATATATTAATTATATATACCAATGACCAGAGGTGATGTGTTGCCCTTTTCTCTCCCAACCAACCCGTGAAAGGCAAATGACAGCCAACACCAACCAGCGGCGGCGAGGATGGCCTGGGAAGTGTGGGCAGGACAGTGTCCTGGGGAGCCGTGGGCAGGAGGACAGTGGCATGGAAAGCCGTGGACAGGACAGTGTCCTGGGGAGCGTGGGCAGGAGGACAGTGGCATGGAAACCCATGGGGAAGAGGACAGTGGTGTGGGGAGCGTGGGCAGGAGGACAGTGGCATGGAAAGCCGTGGGGAAGAGGACAGTGGTGTGGGGAGCGTGGGCAGGACAGTGGCCTGGGGAGCCGTGGACAAGAGGACAGTGTCCTGGGGAGCGTGGGCAGGAGGACAGTGGCATGGAAAGCTGTGGACAGGACAGTGTCCTGGGGAGCGTGGGCAGGACAGTGGGTGTGGGGAGCCGTGGACAAGAGGACAGTGGCCTGGGGAGCTGTGTGCAGGAGGACAGCGGCCTGGGGAGCCGTGGGCAGTGCCCAGCATCTGATTCCTGACCAGTAATCCCACTGTTGATGGCTGGAACGAAGTTCTTTTTGGAGATGAATTTAACAGAGCCCATAATTATCTTGGATCAGTTCAGACTAACTGGAATTTAAACAAACAACCTTGGTGTCTGAAAAGCGGAGCGAGTAATCAAAACTGCAGTGCATGAAGTTATTTTTTGAGGATCTCGTGTGTTCCCCTGTAAACATCAGATTTCCCAAAGCAAGCTAACTCAGGCATCTGGATGTAGATGCTTAGAGGGAAATAAGGTGCAATTCCGTTCTACCTAACTGGCGTAGCACACTTGATCCGCAGGTGAAGAGGCCCGGACCCCTGCAGCCCGGCTTTCCTCCCAGGATCTCTACAAAGTGGGTATGGCAATAACAGCCTCCTGGGGGTTCGGGGAGGACCATGACCTTGATGACACACTTAGAGCATGTGACCACAAGGATCCAACACAGAGAATCAATACCAACAGGGGGAGGGGGCAAAGTACTTGAGGGAGGGACTCCACTGTGACAACCAGGGGGTCCCGACCTTGGCTATGTGCCTTTGAAAATACTCAGCACCTAAATTAACCCCACCAAGGTCTGGGAGTGGTGCTCAGTGGTATGCATGATGCCCTGGGTTCAATTCCCAGTGCCACACACACACACACACAAAGTAAATTAACCCCACCAACTTTTAAAGTACAAACACTAATAGAAAAAAACAAGCACAGAGAACCATCTGGAAGGCTATCAGTCTTTTCAGGAAAAGCCACTCCCTTCTTTGACCTTTCCTACCTTCCTCCTTCCCCTCCCCCACACAGGGTCCTAGGGCCCTTCCCCAGGGAAACCCTCATGTCGCAAAGGGGCACCTGGCTCTGCACTCACCATTTAGGACAATCAGCACTTTCTTCCACTGGGTGTTGCCCACTTTGGGAGTCTGGCAAAAGAGAATCTTGTGCTTGTCGCAGACAAATATTCGGTCCAGGACAAACTTGGAGACCGCAGTGTGGGAGAGATTCTTCAGGGCCTCATCCCTGCAGACGTTTCTGATGAGCTCGAGGCGCTCCATGTAGACTGGGGGGTGAGCAAGCTGGCTGTCCCCAAGCATCTTCCCAGTTGGCTGTAGGTGACAGGAGCAAGTCAGTCACAGGGATCACCAGAGGGGGGCAGGACAGAGCCCAGCAGGAGTCAGCCTCTTCCCAGCCACAGGTGCACCTCCTCTTCCCTCCTGCGCCTCTACAGAGACACCACAACTTCCGGCCTTTCTCAGGGCCTCCCTCCACCCTGCTAAGTCAGAGAGGGATCAGCACAGGCGGCACAAGATCCTTTTCTGCCAGACTTTCTCCCTCATGTGGCTAACTGAATGTCTGGATTCCCCGCTGGAGGGAAGAGTGTCTTGGGGATTCCTAATGGCCGATTCCTGAGGTAAGGAAGGGCAGAGGTCCTCTGCAGAGGGGCCTCCGCTCCTCCCCACATGGGCACCACCTCCACCCACTGTGCACAGAACCCCAGGGAAGTATGCCAGGCGCCTTCCTTGATTTTACCAAAAGGGGGTCTTTTTAACCCCATTCCCTCTAGACAGTACTCAGAAACAGTGTACCCTGAGATGGTACCAAATTTTCTAGAAATTGCAGGAAAGTCTCCATCTCCATCACTTGCAAACTTTGCTTTTCTTTGCATTAAATACAAAGAAAACTTTTTTCCCAATTTTTTTTTACCAACTAACATCATTTTCTATTTTTCTCTTGTAAATACACAAAACCAATTTTAATGATTGGCATTATTTTCTACTGTTTTCATTCAAACATTCAGCTATAGGATGCACAAAGTAAACTTTTAAAGGGAAGTGATGGAACCTAATCTCCTTTATAAATCACTTTTTTTTTTTGTGGTACCGGGGATTGAACGCAGGGGTGTTCTACCTCCGCGCTACGCCCCCGGCCCTATTTTTTATACACTTTTCTTGGGAGAAAAACATGCCAAGTTTCACTGATTTAACAATTCTTGGCCTTACAGGACATGACGTGTGACCACTGCTCTGTTTCCTTCATCTTGCAGTTGAGCTGTAGCAGAACCGACAGGACAGGGTGGGAAGAGAAGGGGATAGAGAACAGGAGGCTCAGAGGCTGAGCCCACTATCACTTATTCATGGCACACTGGGGCAGCAAGCAAAGCGCCTTATGTTTTCCAATAGCAAATTTTTTATTGAGAATAAAAACACTTCTATCTTAGAGGCTTCCTCTAGAGACCAAGGAGATTAAAGCCCAGTGAAATGCTTCATGAACTGTAAAGCCAGTTTGTCTTTTCACCCACAATTGCTCCCAGAGGCCAATAGTTGTTACGGGAAGAGCACCCTCCACCCCCAGTGACCACCGGAAGGTAAGGTCTCTTCTCACAAGCGGCAGCATCCTAGAGGGGCCCTTGCCTCAAAACCCCCTGCGAGAAGCTTAGCCTGGCTTTGTGTATTCTTCATCATGCAATTTAACGTTTACTTCCATATCAACCCATACAGCCACCCTTCTGTTTCCTGTAGGTGATTTTGTTTCTTGTCTCTATAGTCCATCCAAATTCTTTTTTTGCTTGTGATGCTCCACCCTAAAAACAACAGCCCAGGGTGGTTTCAAAAAGTGCGGCAGACTTGAACATGGGCATCTTGCCCAAAGTCCACCCTAACAGCACACTACATTGACCGGGTGGATGTTTTTTGTCTTTAATTGGATTCTAATTTGCCGTCCTTATTCTGGGAGCCATGGAAAGCACTGTACCCTTGCCTGGTTTAATTCCGGGCTGACGACCATCTGTGGGGTTCTCCACCAATTTCATTCCTTCTGGCACAACTGTAACCTCCACCTTTCAGACCCAGAATGGGGGTTGGCGAGTGAAAGGGACCTTCATGAGTGCGTCCCTCATCCAGGACAGGCAATGATGAGGAATTCGTGTGCAAAGGAGCCTGTGGAGGAAGACCTGCAGGCAGTGTGAAGGGTGGAAGCCAGCCACCCGGGACTCTGCCGTGATCTGCCATGCGCTTTTGAGGACTAGCCTTTTCCTAGACCGGTTCTCCCACCCAAACAATTCAGAGGCTGGATCACTGCTCAGCTGTCCAAAGTCTCCCTCCAAAACTCCATGACTCTGAGTCAGAAAACGTTTCCCACTCCTGGTTTTCTCCTGACCCTGCTCAACATATTCTGTTACCCTGGCGAAGCTCAGGCTGAACTGGACAGAAATTCAACACACCAATATTTACAGAGTGCCGAGTGAGAGACATAAAATAATTGTGACCTGTGGCTCCACCTTAAGGAAGCTAAAAAGGTGAACAGAGGCACAGGGAAGTAGCAAAAGCAACTACAGGCTAAACAGCCCTTTCTCAAAATGTTTGGGACCAATGCTTCACAGTGGGGAATTTTTGGATTTTGGAATATTTGTATCTACTTATGAGATATCTTGGGGATAGGACCAAAGTCTAAACACAAAAATTCATGTGTGTTTCATATACACAGTATACGTACAGCCTGAAGGTAACTTTACACAATACTTTTTCATAGTACCGAATCTTCCACTTGTGGTATCATGGCAGCTCTTAACAAGTTCTGGGTTCTGGAACATTTTGGACTTTGGAGGAGGGATGTCCAACCTGTCCTATAAAGCAGGCTGCGCTAAGAAGGAGAAGCCGTGCAGGGAGGAGCACGGGTGAGAGCGGCCCCCCACGTGGTGGGGACAGGTTCAGTGTTCCCAGGGGAAAGCTGGGTCCTGTCGAAGGGCCCGGGCTTGTGCCCACCTTCAGATCCTCTGCAAAGTGCTTCTCTTCTGGCAATTTCCCTGCTTCCGGCACAGTTGTCAGAAACAGAAACTCCTGTTTGGTGCTGTACCCTGGAAAACAGAGAGGTTGAGAGATTATCTCACCAAGGAACAGGCACATGTCACACAGATTGATGGGACAGAAAAGAGGCCCAGGAGAGGAGCCACAGGACGGTGCCCGACTGACTGTGGACAGAAGTGGGAAACCACGTGACTCAAGAACCGTCTTTTCAACAAATGGAGCCGGAGCAACTGGACATCAGCAGACAGAAACATGAACCTTTATCTAAACCCCACAACCTTATTAAAAAAACTCAGCATGAATCGCAGACTTAGTTATAAAACATAAAGCCATAAAACTTTTTAAAAACCAACACAGGAGAATGAAAAATGGCACAGCTGTTCTGGAAAACAGTCTGAGTTCAGCCGGCCATGGTGGCGCACACTTGTAATCCCAGTACTTGGGAGGCTGAGACAGGAGGATCGCAGGTTCGCGGCCAACCTCAGCTACTTAATGAGGCCTCTACAACTTAATGAGACCCTGTAAAATAAAGAATAAAAAATAGGGCTGGGGGTGTAGCTTAGAGGTAGAACTCCCCGGGGCTCAATCCCCAGTATTGCAAAACAAACAAACAAACAAACAAAAAACCAGTCTGAGTTCCTTAAAAAAAAAAGCACACAACTGCAACCTCGACATGCAAACCTGTATGCAAATGTTCACACCAACTTTATTTGTAATAGTCCCAGCTATAAGTAGCCCAGATATCCTTCAACAGGTGGATAGTTAATAAACAGTGGTATGTCTATACCATGAAATACAACTTGGCAATAAGAATAAAAGAACCACTGATACAAGCCACAAGTTGGACTTATCTCCAGGGAATTATGTTGAGTGAGAAAAGCCAATCTCAAAAGATCACATACTACATACGAAACATCCTTGAAATGATAAAATGATGGAGAGGAGATCAATTAGTGATTGATTGCCAAGGGTCGGGTTGGGGGGTGGGGAGAGGGATGTGGGTGTGGCTATAATAAAGGGCAGTGTGACTGATCCTCAAAGTGATGGAAATGTTCTGCATCTTGACTGTAGCCTACCTGTGTACTGTGCTATAGTTCTGCAAGATGTCACTGCTGGGGGAAACTGGGTATAACACAGGATTTCTCTGTTTTTATCTTACAATTGTGTCATTTCACAATGATTTCCAGATAAAAAGTTTTTTGTTTTTTCTGTACTGGGGATTGAACCCAGGGGCATTCTACCTCTGAGTTACACCCCCAGCCTTATTTTTATTCTTTATTTTTGAAACAGGGTCTCACTAAGTTGTGGCAGGCCTCACTAAGTAGCTGAGGCTGGCCGCGAACCCAGATCCTCCTGTCTCAGCCTCCCAAGTACTGGGATTACAAGCGTGTGCCACTACGCCAGGCTTAAAAGTTTCAGTTTCACAACAAAAACAATCAGCGTTCAAGTTACTGCTTTTATATTAGTTTAAGAAGTCATGGGACTTGGAATCATACTAGAAGAATCGTAAAGTGCTTGTCCAGAATAATAATTTATAACAATCTGGAAACCTTTGGGGTAGAATTTGATGAGCATCAACTCTCTGAAAACAAAGAAACATTTACTTTCAAAATTTTACAAAGCCTAATAATTAGAAAAAGTAGGTATTACATAAAGGCATAAAAAGGAAAAATAATACAAAATTAATTATATAAAATTACTTTCACTTTTTTGAAAAAAATTAAAATCTAGACTTCTCAGGTCATGAGTACCCACACTTTGCCTTGCTGCATGACTGCCTTGACTCGCCCCAGTCTGGCTGTTGACATCCCTCTCCATCTAGCACAATGAGCACCCTCCCTACCCACTTTCTTCCTTCCACGTGCAGGGAGGGAGGAAACACCCTAGTGCCCCAACTACAACAGCACCCCATCTCCCTGTCTCCTACACCTCAGTCACTGGATTCCAATGCAATACCCCTGCCATTTTTCTATTTGGGTAAAAATGCAAACTCAGCCAGAGCTATGCACAGCTGTTCTGTACCTGCAGTGAGGTCAAGACCGCTATGTCTGAGGTACAAACGGCCACAGGCATTGGAGCCATCAGGCCCTGGCACTCCTGAACGTATTCCAGGGACTCTGAGACCAGAGTCTGTCCAGTCTCTGCTGCCGAAACCTTGTTACCTATGAGTGCTGACACGTTAAATGGGTTTTATAGAAACCTTAGCTTCCTTAATAACATTTTGGGTAGGGAAATGTGTCTTGAATTCTAAACAACTGACTTGTCAGTGAATTTTTGAGATGCAACCTATTTCACATGCTCAGAGCACACAGAATGGACTGTGGCAGCTGAGGAACTTCTCACCTTCCAACACTGAACGCCAGTTAACATTTTTATCATTTTAAGCTTCCTGGGATTTGCTCCCTAAATGACCCAGCCCTGGTTCAACAGATTCATAGTTTTTACAAAATGTCTAAATTTTGCCAAATGAAGTACTGCTTGTTCTTCTAAAGGCGATCACAACCTGTCTCTCTGAGAATGCTATGCATTCAGCCGCCCAGCCTTACAACCACGTGTGTGCTGGGTGGGGCACAGAGACACGTGAGTCACAGGTTCTGCCCTCAAGTGGCTTGCAAGAAAGTTGGGGGGCTGAGATGAGGCCACAGACTGGATGTGGAAATCAGACAGGAGAGAGAAGAAAAATCAGCATCTACAAACACACGCCAGACCCAGAGGACTCCTTTGTGAGTCTTGACATATCATGCTATCAGAGAGATACCCATCACTGGGTAGGATTTATCTTCCTATAATAGTCTGGTTAAACCTGGTTCAACATGACACTGAGATTTGCCAGGATAAATCATTACAAATATTGTGGCTCCATCGCTGAGCTGAAAGAAAACTATATACTACAAAAAATGGCAAGTGTTGGCTTAAACAGCCGTTTAGGACAAGTGTAACCTTCCTTTCTGCTCAAGTGGCAGGGATAATCATGAAGAACAGGTAGGTACGAGAAAGACACATGTGTCCACTGACTGGGATTCTGGACCAGGAAGGGGTTTCCCAGAGAATAGAGGCAGCGGGAGGAGCTGTGGGGGACCCTGAACACTGAGACCAAGATCGTCCATCCACCTTACAGGAAGCAGAGCTGCACCACGGAGATCACCATGTTACACAGGAGTCACCTCCTCACAATGATACTTTACAAGGGGCTTTTGGTTCAAAAGCAAAAACACTGTGAACGTGTGTGAAATAAACTCCAACACATGTGAAACCCCTCGTGGCCACACGGTGACAAACCCTTCAGTTGCCTGATCCACCAGTGGCCTCAACTATCTCCCCCAACAGAGGGGGTCTGATGAGGGTCCAGGACCACTCACTAACCCATAGCGCTCAGCAGGCAGGGCGCCACTCCAGCCCGGGCCCTCCCTGCAGCCTCTGGGAAAGGTACTGAGTGTTCTCCCAGCTGCATCACCCACAGAGACAGACATTCTTTCATTCAGAACTGAGCCAGTGGAGCCGGGCGCGGTGGTGCACACTTGTAATCCCAGTACTTGGGAGGCTGAGACCGGAGGATCTGGGTTCGCGGCCAGCCTCAGCTACTTAGTGAGGCCCTCCGCAACTTCGTGAGACCCGGTTTCAAAATAAAGGATAAAAAATAGGGTCAGGATCCCCGGTAATACAACAAAAATAAAATAAAAAAGAGCCAGTGGACACGCTGGATTGTGATGCTACCCAGGTACTCTGGAACAATGAGGTAAGACCCCAAATGAGTTGATTGGCTGGGTTGTGTTGTGGCAACCATCCCACAACTTCAGTGATGTCACAATAGAGGACCTTTGCTCTAAGTTCATTGTGCACTGAGGGGTGACAGCATCTTCACCTGAACCCCGCCTTGGGGAACAGCATCCTCATCTAAAGCCCACCTGAGTGACCATGGGAGGCAGGCCATACACCCACCCCAGTGTCAGAGAACAGAGGAAGTGCCTCCTACCTCTCATCATAAGGCAGGAGGCGGAGATGTCTGGTGAGCTGTACTGAGGACAACCACAGATCTTTTCTCCACATTAAAATCCCAAAGCCTTTCATCTTTCCTCAGGCTTTTGCCTTTGATTCTCTAAGTTTTTGTTCCTCTTCACAAAACTCTGGAGCATCTATGCTGTTCTGAAAACATTCAGCACACACCATGCCACATACCAGCAGAGCAACACCGTACTCATCAGACGTGCTGGGGAAAGAGTGTCCTTGTTACAGAAAGTGTCCTTGTCCTTTCTGCCAGAAAACACTAAGACGCTAGGACATGCATTTCACTGAACTTCTATTTTTGTTTTGGTTTGGTTCTTTTGAGATGGGGCCTCCAGGTCTCCCCTGTGCCTTGCTTCCTCAGGCTCCCACCTGGCCAGGGAGGAGAGGCCAAGGGGTTGAAGATCACCACTGCACACCTCCTTGCACACAGCCAGCACTTCACAGATCAGAGCCCTCCTAGGAGGCTGGCAGAGCAGGGAGTGTGTCTCTTTTGTAGAAAAAACATTGAGGCTTGGTGTTATATATGGTTAGATAATGTCCCCTGAAGAACTCCTCTATTAATGTTCGGCGTTGATGTAATTAAATTGCAAGGGTTGTAATCTCATCAGTGTGTAAATCCACTGTGATGGGGTAGCCTAAGCAAGCAGGGTGTGGCTGGAGAAGGCGGGTCCCTGGGGGTGTGGCCTTAGGTACTGTGCTTCTGTCTTTGAATCCTCTTGCTTGCTTGCTCACTTGCTTCCGGCCTCCATGATGTGAGAGCAGAGGTTTGCTCTCTTCCTCTCTCCATTTCCTGCCACCATGCCCTGAGCTCCGCAGACCCCCCAAATCTCCAAAAAACTGAGCAAATAAATCTTGCTTCCTCTAAGTTGTGTGGTCAGTTGTTTTGGATTATAGTGACAAGAATGCGGACTGAGGCACATGTCAAGAACACGAAGTAGAACCAGCTCGTCCGAGATGCTCTTTCTATGTCCTCACCTGCACACCCATGTTCAGTGAGAGGAAGTTAAAATTCTCCAAGACAATCTGACAGTACATATTAAATGACCCTTCTTCCACTGCACTGAAGGTGGCCTTCAAACATGTGCCACCAATGCGGAACACCAGCTGGCGCACGGGCACGCTGGGTGATCCCAGCTGCACCTCTCAGAACTTGAGGCCGAGAGGATTCCCAAACCCGGAGCCCGCGCCACACCTGGCTGCAAGGCACTCGCAGGGTGCTGGGAGAAGGCCTGCTCTCGGCTCTGCTCTCGGCTCCTTGGGCAACACGCTGCCTTCAGCTTCATAGAAAGCACCTGAGGAAGAACCTGCCATCCTCTCCACTTCTCTCCCGCACTTCTATAACATGAAGGATTTGGAAGCCACGCGTGTCCCTCGGTCCTGGGAGAGCTGTCGCCTGTGCTTGGACCTGGGTGTTGCAGCGAGGACCCACTCCCTCACCGAGCACACCTACCATCTGGGTCTTTGAAGGTCAACGTGATGAACTTGCTGGCCACCATGAACATGAAGACCACCCAGAAGCATGCAGCCAGCAGGAGCCACTGGTGGTGCATGCTGTCCAGCGTCGGCCGCTCAGTGCCTCCTCCTGGAAACACAAGCGAGACGCCTCTGCTCCTCACCGGCAGGTCAGCTAAACAAAAGCCAGAGAGAAGAGGCGATTTCAACTAATGCCATCGATACAAAGATTTAAACTTTTCCCTTTGCCACAACGGGTATTTTGACTTGGCATTTAACATTTCATATGTAATACTATGGAAGGAGCCACCTAATAATTAAGTCAGGTTTAAATCGCCACAGTGGAGGGCGTGGTGATGAGGGAGTCCCATTCCTAGTCACCTTTGGAACCCAGGATAAGATCGCGCTTTTGCAGATTTGCCTCCCGACTTTTGTCTGGCCCAGGCTAGTGTCACAATGAGCTCCGAGAGGGTTTGGAAGCGGGCGGGCAGCAGGAAGCCTCCGAGGACCCGACCTCTGCTGGGGGTAATTTGCAGAGGGCAGAAGCCATACTGAGGCAATTATGAGCAGGCTGTGTTTAAAATCCTGACAGGTGGACACGGTGCAGCCACACCTAGAGAATTCTAAAAAGCAAAGAAATAAACACCTGTGCATCTCGCCTCCGTTCACTTGCCTGCGAGGGCCTGTGCAGAACCTTGGGGGTGGCTGCTTTTCATGTTACCACAGCCTGGGAGTGATGTGGGGTACATCAGTTGGTCCTCAGCCTGTCATAGAAGTCAATGCTGTAGGAGACACATAAAGAACCAGGAAGTCACAGTCAATTCTCAGCAAGACACACACATACACGCACACACACAAAAGTGTACTTCATTTTCCCTATACCACAGTATTTATTCAGATCATTTCAAGAACCCACACCGGGCTGGGTTGGTTCCCCGGCTGGCTGAGGTCAGGTGTCACCTCTGGGCAGCAGGAAGAATTGGTCCTCCACACGGTGCGGATGACAGATGAGCTCAGAGACAGCTCTCCCACCCTGCAAGGTCAGAGCTCAGTAAGGGCCCAGGGAAATAACCCTCCTCCTTGTCGCCATGTTTACATCTTAGGATCTCATTGGAACCAGGCATCTGAAACCTGAATTCCTCCCATGACACCTCCCAAGCGGTGGTTATCCAGCCCTCACCTGAATACAGCCTGTGACAGGAGCGAACCACCTGCCAAGTGGCCTGAGCCACCATGGTATATCTTGTGAGGCAGTCTAAGGAACCCACACACTAGGCTCAGTGTCTCCTAGGGTCCCCAAGTAGGATTGCCAGATTAACAAATAAAAATACAGGCTTTCAGTTAAGTTTAAACTTCAGATAAATAACAAATAATGTTTTGGTATATCCCAGTTATTGCACAGAATATACATATACAAAAAAAAGCTCTAATATTTTATGCTTTTTTTTGCAGTACTGGGGATTGAACTCAGGGGTATTCTACCTCCGAGCTACACCCCCAACCCTATTTTTTATTCTTTATTTGGAAACAGGGTTTCACTAAGTTGTGGAGGGCCTCACAAGTTGCTGAGGCTGGCCGCGAACCCGGATCCTCCTGTTTCAGCCTCCCAAGTACTGGGATTACAAGTGTGCACCACCACGCCCGACTATTTTATGCTTATATATTAGGCACAGGATTTTTCCTGGGAGTCCCCAAATAGGGTTGATGGGTTAAACAAATAAAACTATGGGATACCCAGTTAAGTTTAAACTTCATGTAAACAACAAATAAACCTCTATGTTGTTTTCTGAAATTTGCATTTAACTGAGCATCTGATAGTTCGTTATACAGCAAAAGGCATACCAAAACCCCTCTAACTCCCTGAAGCCAGCTGTCCTGTCTCCAAAGTCTCCTCCTCTTCCCCATTCCTTGTGGGGGCAGCACAGCCCAGGCGGAGAGTCCTGGCCAAATCCCTGTTCCACCACGCACTAGCTCCGTGACTCAGCTGCCATGCCCACCTCTGACACACCTCCTTCCTCCAGGGCAGGTGAGGAGGAAGTGAGATGATGTAGATAAAAGGACCAGCCCTGCCGACCCGTGGCGGACCCTCAGTGGAGGACCCTCAGTGGACTAGGCTGACCGGTTCCCAGGCACATGTTGTGACTTTCTGGTTTAATCTACATCCTTTCTAAGCATGGTCATCAGAAACGGACGCAGCAGTGTGGTCTGAAGAGAGGAAAAGAAAGGACCACCACTCATCCCATGTGATGACTGCTCTTCTAGAGACAGCTGTGGCTTAGGTGTGCCCAGAGCACACGGGGCCCTGCAGTCCTAAGTCCACTGAACTTGTTCCTTCAAGACAATGACACTGGAAGGGTCCATCCCCATGGGCCATGACGGGAGTGACCCCCTGAGAAGGCCGGGCTGCAGGCCTTTTCTAACAGGGGGATCATTGTGGCAGGGGAGGAGTAAAGAGGACAGAGAAGTCTTCAGTGGGCTGTGTGCAATTCCCAACAGAGGCCCTCACGCGGTGCGGCCTGGGGCTTGCACTCCACTCTCCCTGCTGCAGACAAGTGCACACAAACAAGGGGACTGTCTGGGCCTGACCCCCTCGCACACGCAGGCCTGCTACCAAAACTGGTCTCTTGAGAAGAGCATTAGCCCCAGGTCCCTGCCAGTGTCTCCAGCACAGCCACCCAAATACATCTGTCTTCATTAGTTAGTTCTTATTTTGTTTTTAAAAATGATTAAATATTTTATGATAAAATAGGCCAGGTGTGGTGCTGCACACCTATAATCCCAGTACTTGGGAGGCTGAGACAAGAAGACTGACGGTCTGAGGCCAGTCTCAGCAAGTGAGACCCTCAGCAACTTAGTGAGACCCTGTTTCAAAATAAAATAGGGCTGAGGGTGTTAACTATGAGGTAGAATGCCCCTGGGTTCAATCTCTAGTACTACCACCACTACTACTATTACTACTACTAATGATAATAATAATAATAAATAAAGCATAAATTATAGAGAATAATATAGAAAACACCTCTCTACATACACTCGGCTTTAATGGTTTTGCTGTGTTTGTTTGTTTGTTTAAAGAAAATAAAGTACCACAAGTCTGGCTGGGTCTTTCACGCCCTGCCTGGCCCAACCCATTCCCGTTCCCTCAGCTGCATGGCAGTACTTTTAGTACATCAGACCAAACACCTCCAACAGAAGCAGCAGCCAGCAGTGTTTTCCCTGTACAGACAAAAGCAGTGCAGACAGGAGGTAGAGAGGCGAGTTTACCCTGGCCTGCAAAGAGACACTGGGCGGCTTTCTAGAGAAGCACACACCCAGTGCTAAGGCCCAGGGTGAAGGAATGCACAATATTTATGTACCTAACTTTTCTACTTGTGGTCTACAGTGAGTAAATTCACAAATTATACACAGTCCCAAGTGAACAAGCTGTCGAGGTAACCTGGTTAAAATTTTAGATAAACCAGGACTTGTTTTCCAAGTCATAGACTGTGTCAGCCAACCAGAGAGAACCAGTGAGTCTACAGCCTGGTCCCCGCTAAAACACCCACTCTCCTCAGGTCTCGCACTTCTGAGGTCTACCACATATGACCCTCGGTCATGAGCAGACGTGTAGATGCTTGTAAATATAAACAACTACTTTATATAAAATAACTACTTCTTAAATTCACTATGAACAGATATATTCATTCATCCAATAGAACAGGTGTCAGGGATACAATAGTGAGTCCCACACTGAACACGCATAGTTCTTGTCCTCACAGAATATGAACTCTAACAGAGAGACCCACAAGAATCAGAGGATCCGAGAAGCGGGGTGTACAGGTAGGAGAGGGAGCCTGTGCTGAGAGGAAAATGAGGGAACGTGGCCTGGCCAGAGAGGTGAGGGACAGCAGTTACCTCAAGAGGTGAAGGCGCAGGGTTCCATGCCAGGGGAACAGACCCTTGAGAAACCCAAGGAACTCCCGGTGGCTGAGCTGCAGGGCACGGTCAGAGCTGAGGCACAGCAAATGGGGGTTAAATACCGGCCTTATGGCGCTGTTACAAAATCTGGTCTATCCCATGCATGCAATCGAAAGCCACTGAAGAGAGTTTCATGGGAAAAGAGGGGTGGTGGTAGTGTGATCTGATTTAAATTTTGATTTAAATTTCTTTGGAAGCAGAGTCAAAGATGCCAAAGAGCAAATGCCCACCCCGCCGTGGCCCATCCTCATTCCTGGGGAAGGGAGCATTCTATCAAGTAGGAGCCCGGCTAGGTGCTCCACATTACCCCATCATCACCCGTGTCTCTAAACACCACTGGATGAACTAGGAAGGGTCATAGATTTTGACACATTCAGTTTTGATGAATTCTGAAGAGGGGCATCTCTGGCCAACCATGGTGTGACCTGCTTTGTGATTACACACACTCTGAGTCTCAGCATTACCTGATGGTATTGACTTTAGGTTGAGGGCAGTGGTTTCCAAGCCCTGGTTATATGTTAGAAATCGTCTGGGGAGCTTTTGAGAAAGAGCAATTTCCTGGGCCTCAGGAACATCCCGGCCAGGACAACACAAATCTCTGGAGGTGGCACGCAGGTGGGTTTTAGAAGCTTTGCCCAAGATACTCATGAGCAGCTCCCCGTATCCCCCAACCCCACACACACTAGAACTGCTAGTTCAGGTACACAGCCTCCTCAAATTTTAATGCCATGTGAATTTCCTGGGGATCTTGTTAAAATGCAGATTCTGGGCATTCCAGAATAATGGCCATTCTCCCACCACCTCCTTCCATTTTCAGAAATAGGAGGCAGCAAAAGCATATCTATTCCACCGGGAGTCCATGGACACTGAACCACATGTGCTCGGAATAAACAGCTTAACAGAAGTCGAATCAGAATCCAAGACCTCCCACCACTGCCATCATCTAACTCTCTTTTCCCTCCTGACTACGGGTAACTAGACTCTATAGAATTTCTGGCCCTGGGCGGGAGGGGGGACCACTACAATTTGCCCCATTTTCTAAGGAAGAAAGGGGGGGCATTAAAAATTCACTTAGCTCCAGCTCCTCTAAGCCTGCCCCATTCTCTGCATCGTGTCCCTGCAGGACGAAGTTCTCATGAGGCTTGCCTTGGTCCCAGAATGACAGGGTCAAGGCACACCTGTCTGTCTGAAAGGGGATTGGGACTTGACATGCACAGTCCTTTCTCCAGGGCTCTGCCAATGCTGCTGCTCTCTTCACAGCCAGATGACAAATGGCCTTTAAAAAGCCTGACATTTTCTGTAATTAACTCCCCTTTGTTCAATTCCCACCATGCCTTTTGCAGCAATGGTGGTGGCAAACCTGGCAAAGACAAACCCCAGTGTGCCGGCCTTCCCTCGGTCATGCTGAGCTGGCCACACAAAGCGCCCCCCACCCCCAGGAGTAGGCACATTCATCTCCAGAGCTTAGATTGCAGTTGTTACACGGGATTTTCACATGTCAGGATGTCAAGGTCTGGTATCGAGCCAGGCGGTTGGGCTCTCTGAAAACTCCTGATGCAGAGCTGGTGGTTAATGATGGGGAAAGTAGGGTGACAGATGTAAGACCATAACTGAACCTCCCAGAAGCCCTAATCTCTTTTCTTTCTCTCCCAAACAATACAAGAATGGCACACATTTGATAAGTTTGCAATGACTAAAAAGGCCATGGTACTACTGTCATCTTTTGATGCAAAACCTCCCTCTCTGAGTTTTGAAAAAGATGCTTGTAAATTCATTTTGCTTAGCTGCCAATTAACGTTCCTGCCAGTGGCCTCTCCCCCCATTTGAGTTGCCATCCAGAAGCACCCAGCCTTTCCTGATTGGTTCTGAAGAGTTTGAATTCAGTTTCCACACCCTACTTTTAAGATGCACACTGGCTTAGTAAAGGTTCTGAAAAGTCCCGTGATAAACAAGCCCATTTAATTCTGTTTAAACAGGCTTTTCCCAAAGGCAATTCATTCACGTGGCAATACTCACCACATGCCTACTCTGAACCAAGGACACAGCCATCCTTGGTCTGAAAGACACAGCAACACACATTCCCTGCTCTCAGGCTTCATTCTAACAGAGGCAGACAGGCCAGAAACAAATAGAGCCGCTATTTGTACAATCACCTATATCCAAGGTTAGTAACAAAGACAGGTAAGGGGATGAAGGCGAGGGCCTCTGAGAAGAGATGGGTGTTGAAAATGGGGTGGGAAGAGGAAGGAAGCAAGCCACGTGGAGCCCTGGGCAGAGACCATGGTCTGGGTCCTAGAATTCTGAAAGGGGCAAGGAGGTCAGTGTCCCTTGTGCAGTGTGAACAAGAAGGGAAGGGAGAGGCCAGATGAGAAGCATGGCCAATGGTCCTTTGCTGAGATGGGAACCCCTGGGGCCCAGCCCACCACATGCCCACCCGGGCACCACATATCCAGTGTTCAACCTTTAAAACACACCCAGACACCAAAGGAAACCACGCAAAAACTTGGTGATGCATGAGGAACTGGTAATCCTGGAGGATGACAGGGAGAAGGGAACCAGGCCTCAAAGCTGTAACCATGGGGACATTTCACCATCAACCCTATTGTACTTTTTGATGTTTAACTACAACGTACTATCCAATCAATAAAATTATTCAGTCCCAACGTAATAAAATAAAATATGGCATGTGCATTTATAACAGAAAGTTCTACTACATGTCACTGAGATTCTTAAATTCATAGTAAGGGTTTTTCTCAATGTAAGTTCAGAAATTTCCTTTGTCTTCTTTACCCTTGTCCTTCCAATTTAGTGCCTTGGCATGACTGGGCATCCTTGGTTAGCAGAATGAAAACACACTCCCAATTCTGTCCAGTGAGGAAAACGTCTGCAGTTAAGACAATTCTCATAATAATAATGTATAGTACACCTGTACGGGGCTTGCTGCATGGCAGGCACAGTTCCTTGCTGCTACTAACTCACTCCCAGCCTAAGCATGCCCTCCTATGTTATATTTAAGGAAACATTTCTAAGTGTATGTGTACATATTCCTACTCAAGTGTCTTAAGTTCTTTAAAATCTCTATACAAGCAAGAAAAGAGGCAGTAAGAATATTGCATGGCAGGATCTCAAATAACTGGTAAGCTCACATTCTCCTTCACATACCTTTGTGGGTTTTTTGTTTTGTTTTGTTTTAGTGTGTGTGTCTGGTACTGGGGATTGAACCCAGGGGCATTCTACCTCTGAGCTATACCCCCAGCCGTATTTTATTTTGAAACAAGGTCTAACTAAGTTGTGGAAGGCCTCACTAAGTTGCTGAGGCTGCTGCAAACCTGTGATCCTCCTGTCTTAGCTTCCCAAGTACTGGGATTACAAGCATGCACCACCATGCCCAGCCCTTCACATACCTTCTAAGGCCTGGGGTCACATTTCCTTGCTGTATTTGTCTTGCCTGAGGTTCTTGGTTCCTCTGGTCACTCTATAGCATAATTAAAAATAACAATAAGCACCATTAAAAAGAACAGGTCAACTTTCTTAACATAACTCAGTTTGGGAAACTGTTAACCACTTTGATTATTCGAGTGTATTTTGTAGAACAGTCACAGGTAACATATGGATTTCTCAGTAAATGAGTAAATGTTCTAAATGTACCAACACAGCTAGCTGTTTAGATGTCTTCCATATAACTAAGTGTGAAAAGTGAATTATTTCTGTACCCAAAACAAATTCTATTTAAAGGATTCCTAAGATGATCAATTATTCCAATGCAAGATGTTCTTTGGGTTTGCTATTCCTTCAAACTAGATCCTGACAAATGTCATAATGAATGAATGTTATGGTCATAATACACAATGTCCCCTGAAGAGCTCAGGGTTAATATAGTTAAGTCATGAGAGTTGTAATCCATTACAATGGATTTATCTCTGTGGTAAGCTAGGAGGGTACAGTGTTGGTTGGAGAAGGTGGGTCCCTTAGGGACTGAGCTTTTGTCTTTGAATTCCCTGGCTTGTATGCACTCTCTCTTGCTTTAGGTCTCCATGATGTGAGAGTGGAGCCTTGTGTATCTCTCTCTCTCCGCATCCCACCACCATGCCCTGAGCTTCATACCCTGGCCTCACATGGACTGAACCCAGAATCTCCAGAAAAATGAGTGAATAAATCTTCCTTCCTCTATGTTGTGTGGTCAGTCATTTTTGATTAGAGCAGTGAAAATGTTGACTGAGACAAAGAATAACTGGAAAGAAGTCAAATTCATGAAATTAGAGTGATTACAGATTTGATAAGTTACCTGACATACAACAACTATCTTTCTCCCAGAAGCTCAATGCTAAAATTAAAAGCAATTTCATGTTCTGTAGCTTGAAAGATTAAGCTTTATAGGCTCTCATCCACATTTTTTCCACACCTGCATGAGAAAACCAACTCTGGTTCTGTAGCTCTCAGGTCCTGCGCTTCTCAGTCTCACCTGATTCTATTCCTGCCTCTCCTACCTTTTTATCATATAACCTTCTCACGCATTTGAAAATAGATCTGAACATAAGACTGTAAATCGCCCAGGATATTTACAAATTCTTTCCCCTCTCTGTTCAGTTTTGCTAGCAATCTTATTTTGATTTCATGGAAGAAGAGAGTTTTTCTCTCTGGTTATTTCATTAAGATATTATTCTTCATGCCAGGCATGGTGGCACATGCTTGTAACCCCAGGCTGAGACAGGTGGATTGCAGGGCCTCAGTTACTTAGTGAGGCCCTCCACAACTTAGTGAGACCCTGTTTCAAAATAAAGAATAAAAAATAGGGCTGGGGGCGTAGCTTGGAGGTAGAATGTCCTGGGTTCAATCTCCAGTACCACACACGCACACAAAAGTTATTCTTCAGGATCAAGAGCAAAGATGGAAAGATTTTTCTTTCCATCTTGCAATTCCAATTCTGAGCCAAGATGGACTGCATCCTAATTATACTGGGGGAAGTGAGAGGGCATGAAGCTCTTTCTCTTTTTGTCTTTTCTTTTCAACCCAGTCACCTTAGAAGATGAAGGAGTGGGTGTTTGGTGACCAGCAAGCCAGAGCTAAACTGAGCTGCCTCATTTTAAGAATGTCTGAGACATTTCTCACTCTGGCAGTTAAAACTGACCAATGGAATAACTCAACTCCTCATAGCACAAAGCCCCAGATTTTGGGTGTTTCAGACAAATAAACCTTTATGACACTGCTGCTTAGCTAACCAGAACCTGACTGCGTGGCTTTCACTACACTGCCCTCTCCTGCCGTTAGCAGACGTGGACAAAAATTAATTAATTAATTAATTAATTGAAAACCAACAGCTTTTGGAAAACCTGGTTCGTTTTCCAAAGCCAGAAGTGCAGAAATGGATGCCTCAACCTCCAACTTCTGACAGGCCTCTCCGGGGGGAAAGTCAGAGGCTGAGAGCGCCCTGGAGCCTGCCTGGCAGGGCGCGTGCATTTGCAATGCACCCTTCCCCTGGCGCCCGCCAAGCCGCGCTCAATGGTGCACTTGAGGAAGGTTGCACAGGTTCCTGCCCTGCTCGCTCGTTCTCTCTCTTTCTGCTCCTTAGACCCAAGTGGGACATATTCCCTTTCTTTCCACCCCCTGTGACAAATGCAAATCCTTAGGCAGGGATGAAAGAAGTAAGTTATGCATGGTCCGAGTACCAATAATTACGCCCGTCGCAGCATCCCGAACAAGGATGCCGCCTGGTTGCATAATTAAGTGATGAAGGCTCTTCCCGTGAATTCCTCGAACGAGGGAGGTCCCCGAGCCGCCAACACACACCGGGATGCTGCTCGCCCAAACAAAATCAAAACCAGCAACCGGCTCGCCCCTTTCTCCACCCAAGGGTGGGGTGGGGTGGGGGTCCGCGGCGCGGGGCCGAGCCTACCTGCGGGTCCCGGGCTCGCCGCAGTCCTCGGGCTCCTCTCGGCTCAGGAGGCTCTGCCGGGGCCTCGCCGGGCCCGTCCCGCCCGGCCTCCGCGCCGCCGCCGGCGACCCACCGGGCCAGGGATGTGGCGGCGGCAGCGCCGGAAGGAGAAAGGCGGGCGCGCCGCCGGCTCCGGGGGGCCAGGCCTCCGCGCGCTCACCGGGCCGCGCGCGCCCCCGCCGCCCGCGTGCGTCTGTGCGCGTCCCCGCCGCCGTGCGCGCGCGCGCCGTCCCCCGCTGCTCGCGTGCGTCTGTGCGCGTCCCCGCCGCCGTGCGCGCGCGCGCCGTCCAGAGCGCGGGAGGGGGAGGAGGACGCGGGAGGGACGCGGGGACCTGAGTCCCGCCGCGCTCGCGCCTCGGCTCCCGGGGCTGAAAACGCTGTCAGTCCACCCCGGGTAACCAGAGACATGCGGCCGACCAAGCTCAGCCGGGTCTCCATCCGGAAAACGTTTCCCAAACTTACAAACAGGCAAACAAACAAACAAAAAAAATCAATTCTTGAAAATTTTCAAACTTGGAAAAAGGCCAACTTGCATGACTTTGGGGGTACTGCACATACCTATCCTCTCCTGTCCCTGGATGGGAGTATTACAGGGGGAACCTGCAGGGTCTTATTAAACCCCGCTTAAGAAGCGGGTCCGATGGGGCGCGGTGGCTCATGCCTGTAATCCCGACTATTGGGGAGGCTGAGGAAGGAGGATAGCAAATTTGAGGCTAGCCTGGGCAATTTAGTGAGACAGGTCTCAGAATTAAAAGAGGGGAGGGGGCATGGGGATGTAACTCAATGGTAGTCCTTAATACAAGGAGAAGAAGGAGGAGGAGGAGAGGGAGAGGAGGAAGGAGGTGGGAAGCAGCCAGTCTAGCTTGTGCAGGACCCCAAGCATGGCTGGGATGGCCAGGTTTCAGGAAGTATTGTCCCACTCTAGCTTAAGAAACTGTTTAATTTCTCCTCTTCCTGATTCTTCTTTAATGCTACCATTATTTCTGGGCAGAGTGGCCTTTTTAGTAGTCAACACAGAGTATGTGATCCTCTAGCATCAAAAACTCAACCTTTTCTCCAGCTCTAAGATAACGCAGAGCTCTGGATGAAATCTGGATCATATTAAAGGGAGCCAAGCATGAATCCCCTGGGTCCCAGCAATCTTCAGAAGGGGACGCTGATAGGAATTCTTGTTGGCCCCTTGCTGTCCCTCTTTGGGAATGATTTGGGCGTTCCAGCCTCTATTGTTCCTCCTGCTTGAAAATCATCTACTGGTTTGGTCCCAGCTTTCCTGGTGGCCATAGCGTCCTTCATTGGGGGTTGGAGACACTCACCTGTGGTGGCTTATTTCTCCCCAAACACCCAAAATTATGTGAAGATATTTCTTCATTTCTCTACTTATCTGTGTGAAGATTTTCTTTATATTTTGACTAAAATAAGGAATTGTGACAGACTGAATGCTGCAGAGTTATATGAATCCAGCTATTTTCTATTAAGCCAAACATGAAAGAGATTTGCAGAAAAGGCAAACAATTCCATGTTTTTGTTTTGGAAAATATATCTATTTTCCCTTAAAATATATTGTTTATGACAATACATATTGGGAAATTTTTTTTTGTGTGTGTATGTGTGTGTGGCACTGGGGATTGAACCCAGGGGCATTCTACCTCCAAGCTACACCCCCAGGCCAATTTTTTAAATTTTTATTTTGAAACAGGGTCTTGCTAGGTTGATCAAAGTCTCACTACTTGCTGAAACTGCCCTTGATCCTGCAATCCTCCTGTCTCAGCCTCCCAACTACTGGGATTACAGCATGCACCACCACACCCAGCTGGGACTATTCATTGAAAATGGATTAATTGAGCTGGGTGTGGTGGTGCATGCCTGTAATTCCAGTACTTGGAAGGTTGAGAGACCGGAGGATCTCAGGTTTGAGGACAGCCTCAGCAATGTCCTAGTGAGACCTGTTTCTTTTTTTTTTTTGCGGTACCGGGGATTGAACGCAGGGGCGTTCTACCTCCGCGCTACACCCCCGGCCCTATTTTTTATACTTTATTTTGAAACCGGGTCTCACGAAGTTGTGGAGGGCCTCACTAAGGAGAGAGAGAGAGAGAGGAAGAGAGAGAGAGCTGAGACTGGCCGCGAACCTGGATCCTCCGGTCTCCACCTCCCAAAGTACTGGGATTACAAGCGTGCGCCACCACGCCCGGTGAGACCCTGTTTCAAAACAAAAAATAAATAGGGCTGAAGGTGTAACTCAGAGTCAGAATGGCCCTGGGTTCAATCCCTAGTACCACACACACACACACACACACACACACACACACACGCACATATGCACACACACACACACACACACACATGAAAGAAAGAAAAAGAAAAAAGGCTTAATTTGGCTCACAGTTTTGGGGATTCTGGACCATGATTGACCCCATTACTTTTGGGCCTGTGGCAAGGCAGCATGTCATGGCGTGAGCGCCTGGCAGAGCAAAAATACTCTACCATGAACCAGGAAGCAAAAGAGAAAGAGGAGGTGCCCCCTTTGGAGGCACACCCCCAATGACCTAAGGTTTGCCACTACATTCTGCCTCTTAAAGGTTCCACCCCGCCATAGTGCTACTATGGAGGCTGAGACTTTAACACAGGGACATTTGAGGACATTTAAGACCCAGACCACAGTATCAGCTAAGGATGTTGGATGACCATAAGCCTATCTAGATCTCATTTTCCTTACCTATAAAAATCGGACTTAATAAGTACCCCAAAACAGCAAAATATACATTCTTTTTAGGAAAACAAGAAGTACATATTCTAGGCAAGCACTTGACCACTGAGCTAAATCCTCAGTCCAAACAGTACATATTCTATGTGTACTTAATAATACTATGTGTACTTATTAATACCCCAAACAGCAAAATATACATTCTTCTTAGGAAAACAATAAAACATTCTCCATGATATACATGCTATGTGCTAAGTGAAACCTGAGAATTTATAAACTTGTGGAAATTAAACAATGTGTGTGTTAACTGGGGATTGAACCCAGAGGCATTCTACCTCCAAGCTATACTCTTCCCCCCAGTCCTTTTTATTTATTGTGAAACAGGATCTAGCTAGGTTGCTGACAGTCTCACTATGTTGCTGAGGCTGTCTTGTGATTCTCCTGTCTCAGCCTCCTAAGAACTGGGATTACAGGTGTGTGCTGCCACACCTATCTAACAACATTTTAAAAAATCAATGAGTCTAAGGAAAAAATGAGAAATTAGAAAATGCATTCCAATGAGGGAAAACGAAAGTACAACATACTCAAACTGATGGGAGGCACTGAATGCAGTATTCAGAAATTTTAAATTGTAAGTGCTAACACTAACAAAAATCTCAAATCTAACTTAACCTTTCACATTAAGAAACTAGAGAAAGGATGGCAAACTAAACCCAAAGCAAGAAGAAGAACAACAATAATAAAGACTAGAGTGGAAATACATGACAGAGAAAATAGAAGAGCAATAGAGAAAAATCAATGAAACAAAAAGTTGATTATGTTAAGTGGAAGAAACCAGGCACAAAGGAGCAGATATTGTACGATTCCATTTACATGAAAAGCCCAGGATTGGAAAATTTATAGACACAGGGAGTAGACAGTGGTTTTTTGGGGCTACAGTGGTGGTCAGAAATTAGGACTGACTACTAACAGGTATAGGTTTTTTTTTTTTTTTTTTGCGGTACCGGGGATTGAACCCAGGGGTGTTCTACCTCCGCGCTACGCCCCCGGCCCTATTTTTTATACTTTATTTTGAGACTGGGTCTCACGAAGTTGCAGAGGGCCTCACTAAGTAGAGAGAGAGAGAGAGAGAGAGAGAGAGAGAGAGAGCGAGCGCACGCACGTGCGTGCGCTAGCTGAGGCTGGCCGCGAACCCGGATCCTCCGGTCTCCGCCTCCCAAAGTACTGGGATTACAAGCGTGCGCCACCACGCCCGGCTAGGTATAGGATTTTTTAGGGGGAGGGTGATAAAAATATTCTGTAATTAGACTATGGTGATTGTTGCACAGCTCTGAAAACATACCAAAACCTGTCACTTTTTTGTGTGTGTGGTACTGGGGATTGAGCCCAGGGGCATTCTACCTCTGAGCTACCCTCCTAGCCCTGAAACAGGGTCTCTCTAGGTTGATGGGAGTCTCATTACTTGCTGATGCTGTCCTTGAACCTGCAATCCTCCTGTCTCAGTCTCCCAAGTACTAGGATTATAGGCCTGCACTACCACTCCCGGCTAAACCTGTCACTATAGATAGGTGACTTTTGTGGTATATGAAATTATGTATCAGTAAAGGTGTTAATATGTATATCTCAGTAAAGGTGTATACTCTCCCTGTGATGGTTAATTGTACACGTCAATTTGTCTGGGCTAAGGGATTCCCAGATAGCTGGTAAAATATTACTTCTGGGTGTGTCTGTGAGGGTGTTTCTGGAAGAGATTGAATCAATAGACTAGTAAAGAAGACCCACTGTCACAAATGTGGGCTGGTATCATCCAACCCTTTGAGGGCCTGGATAGAAAAGAAGGGTGGAGGAAAGGCAAATTCTCTCTCTCTCTCTCTCTCTCCCTCCCTCCCTCCCTCCCTCTTTCTCATTCTTTCTTTTTTGGAGGAGGGTAAAGGGGATTGAACCCAGGGGCATTCTATCTCTGAGCTACACCCCCAGCCCTTTTTATTTTTTATTTTGAAACAGGGTCTCACTAGGTTGCTGAGAGCCTCACTAAATTACTGAGGCTGTCCTCTAACCTGTGATCCTCCTGTCTCAGCCTCCCAAGTACTGGGATTACAGGCATGTACCACAACATCCAGCTCTTTTTCTTCCCCAGCTGAGGTAGCCATCTCCTTCTGCTTTTGGACACTGGAGCTCCTGGTTCTCAAGTCTTTGGACTCCTGATAAGTGACACTAATGGCTCTCCCGGGTTTCTAGCTTACGAATAACAGACGGTGGGACTTCTCAGCCTCCATAATTGATGAGTTGATTCTGATAATAAATCTCTCTCACCCCCACCCCGCCCATTGCAGTCCACTTAATCGTGTGTAGTTAGTGCCCAGAATGGTAGGTGGAAAGAACGCATCAGGAGAAATGGTTTCCGTATGGCTTTGCTGTGGACTCTGGTAAATCACTTAACGTCTGGGCCCCAGTTTTCTAATAGGAGACCAGCCTGTTATTTTGAATGGCTGCTATTCCAGCTGTAGGTGCCTATTATTCTGTAGAAGCAGGACCTGAACCTGAGCAGTCACTGTAAGGAATATACATTTATATTTGGATTACAAATGTAGCAAAGCGTGGAAGGAAAAATGTAAGAAACATTTATCTAGGAAGAAAATTAAGGAGATCCGGACATGGTGGCGCATGCTTGTAATTCTAGTACTTGGGTGGCTGAGATAGGAGGATCGCAGGTTCGAGGACAGCCTCAGCAATTTAGTGAGGCTCTCAGCCACCTAGTAAGACCCTGTTTCCAAATAAGAAATAAAATCGAAATCGGTCTGGGGGTGTAGCTAGGAGGTAGAATGCCTCTGGGTTCAATTCCCAGTACCACAGAAAAATATTAAAAAAGGAAATTAAGGAGAAAAAAAAGAAATGAGGAAATTGATTTTTGCATATGTGGCATCCATCCAGTTGGTTGAAAATATAATTACTATTTTCTCTCCAATCATGGAACAATGGGGCCTATTTTTATTTCTCTTAACTGGTAAGGAGAAAGTGAATTAAGATAAAGTTATAGGCCCTGTAATCCCAGGACTTGGGAGGCTGAGACAGGAAGATTGCAGGTTCAAGGCCAGACTCAGCAACTTAGTGAGGCCCTCAGCAACTTAACAAGACTGTTTCAAAATAAAAAAAAAATAAAAGGGCTGGGAGTGCAGCTCAGAGATAAAACACTCCTAGGTTCAGTCCCCATTACAAAAAAAAAAAAAAGATAAAGTTACTTTTCTTATACAGAGCACACTATATTGCTTAGAATACAATAGTGGGACCATTTCTTAGAGTAAAGTAATGTAGTGCTGGGTTGGCACTTTGAAAAATTGGTAACATCTCTCTTCTAATATTATATTTACATAGCATGGAAAAATGTTTCCCTCTCATATAAAATCTATTACTAATAAAGCACAAATAGACTGTAAGTATCAAGGAGAAACAAACTCCTGCTGAATTATTGTTAAAGATTGTTTTAAGGTTGTTATCAGCTTTATATCAAGTGGAAATTTGGAAACTCACCGTGCCTATGCTGTATTCTCTTTACCATCTAAATCTCCCTAGTAATTAGCTGCAAAGAAGGTGTATTAATTCCTCAGACCACGAGGGAACCAGTTGAAGTGTGTAAAGAAAATGCAGATCTGTGGGCTGATCTGTCTCCGACAAGATCCTAAGCCTGCAGATCCTCATTCTTAAAAGTTCCCAGGGGATTCCGATGAGAGCCAGATTTTGGAAGACAAATTTTATCAAGGCCCTGAATTAGTGGATATCCTCAGTATTCAGATACTGCTGACTGTAAGATCCTATGCTAATTTCGGAACAGCTTTTATATGGACAGGGGAGGGAAACACTGCAGTAATTGTACTGAAACTCTGCTAAGTGAAAGTGGTCATCATGTATCCGTACAGTTACTTTTCTTTTTTAGGACCCCATTCAAAGTGTTAGCCTCAGTCCTCTTTGTTTTCAGAGTCTAAAGACTGCCCTCATTCCCTGGCAACAATGCCCAGCGTCTTGGAAGCAAGCAAGCTGCCCTTAGGAACCTGAGAGTGTGATGTAGATCGCTTGAGAGTTCTCAGGATGGAGTGATTCTGAAGCAAATAAAAGAACACTAGATTTTATCTGTAGTTTTCATTTGGTCCAAACCACTTTATTTCCCCAACCACCACTTAATTGGATCACATTACTGGATGCTCAAAAGCTCTTCTTCAAATTTGCTGGAGGATTTTGACAGAGAAGTCCAAAGCACTGGAATAGACCATAGGAAAGTATACACTAGCTATAACCTCTCCTAGATTTGGGAATTCTGTGACAGAAGAGGTATGGTAATTACCCCACTTTTAAACTGCTTGGATCTGTTTACCCAAGGACAGTTTCAATGCCACATCCTGGTTGTAAGCCTTTTCTTTGTTAATGAAAATTAGGAATTTGCTGGGCATGTTGGCCCATGCCTATAATTCCAGTACTTGGGAGGCTGAGACAGGAGGATCACAGGTTCAAGGCCAGCCTCAGCAACTTAGCGATACCCTCAGCAACTTAGGAAGACCCTGTTTCGGGGGGTGTAGCTCAGAGGTAGAACGCCCCTGGGTTCAATCCCTGGTACCCAAAAGAAAAAAAGAAAGTAAATTAGGAATGCAAATTTAAGCTAAAATTTAGCCACGTATGGGGCCACCAAAGTAATTTACCTAGCTGCGGTGACAACAGGATAAACAGATGCCTTGCCGGCATGAGCGAGTTTGCATATGTACAGGCAATGACATTGATGCTACAGGCTCTCTGCCTTCTGGTGACTGGCAAGTTTATTTCACTATTAATTGTAAGAGGCAAACATAGGTCTAAGTGATACCCTAGTTCCTTATAAGAGTCAAGGTTAAAAATGTCTTAAGGGATACTACTCCCAACTCTCTATTAAAAGCTACTGATAACCAAATTTGTTCATTCATAGACATGTATTTTTTTATTTTTTGTGTGCCTTTATTGGTGCATTATAGTCTCACATCACAATGGACATCAATTTAACAGTAACATACATGCACACATCTTTTGGTGTCCCCCCCCACTTCCTCCTACTCCCCAGGACAGAGTACTGAACTTGATGTTGGTATATTCTCATATGTACACATGGTCAATGGTAGTAATTCCATTGATGAACTTCATTCTTCCCCTTCCCCTTCCCTTAGACCATGTCCCTGGCTCCACTGAGGATTCTCCACCATTGTACAGAGTCCCTTTTGTATCCCCACTAGCTAGGGATACTTTTGTATCCCTAGCTTGCGCATATTAGAGAAAATATATGACCCTTCTCCTTCTGTGATTGGCTAATCTCACTCAACATAATGTTCTCCAGGTCCTTCCATTTTCTTGTAAATGATATTATTCTGTTCTTTATTAAATGCTTACTACATGCCAGGTATTGTGCAAGGTGCTTGTGATCCATAGGTTAATAACAATAACAACAACAATAATAGTACATGCTTATGTAGTACCTACCATATGAAAACAATGTTTCTCAAATTGCACATAGCAACTATTAATGGGTCACGAAACCAATTTAGTGCTTCAAAACCACCATTTGAAATAACAAAAGGGAACTGAATAGGAAATAGCAAAGTGCTTCCCTCCTATTAAAGGTAACAATCATTTCATAAAACTTTTATTTCATACATATGTACCTTCACACATCTATGTGCACTGGGTCATACTACAACATTCATTTCCTACTGTTTGGGTCAAAATACTTTTTAAAACTAATGATCTAGAATATTATTGCAGGAATCCTTATCGCCTTGAAATGGTTTTGATCAGGAGAGCATGTTTTGATTCTTCCCTGCTTCTATAAAGTCTATGAGAAATAGCATCTCAATGTCTCTTTTTTTTTTTTGTGGTACCGGGGGATTGAACCCAGGAACATTCTACCTCTGAGCTACACCCCCAGCCCTAATTTTTATTCTTTATTTTGAAACAGGGTCTCACTAAGTTGCAGAGGGCCTCACTAAGTAACTGATGGTAGCCGCGAACCCAGATCCTCCGGTCTCAACCTCCCATGTACTGGGATTACAAGCGTGCGCCACCACGCCCAGCTTCAATGTCTTTTAAAAATATAAATTACTGACTGTTATTTGTTCTTAACCTCCCAGAATCTGGGTAAATAATGAGAAAGTGACAATGATCCTCCTTTATCTTAGTAAACAAAAGTCAAAGTATTCAAACTGTCCATTCAAAATGGAAATGCTAGCCAGGCGTGGTAGTGCACACTTATAATCCCAGTACTTGGGAGGCTGAGACAGGAGGATCACCGGTTCGCGGCCAGCCTCAGCTACTTAGTGAGGCCCTCCATAACTTAGTGAGACCCTGTTTCAAAATAAAGAGTAAAAAATAGGTCTGGGGGTGTAGCTCAGAGGTAGAAGACCCCTGGGTTCAATCCCTAGTACCACAAAAAATGGAGATTCTAAGTATTATAACCAGAACAACCCATTAATAAGACAATTGATCAGAATTACAGGCTTTACAAATTATGGAACCAACCTAGGTGTCCAACAGATGAATGGATAACAAAATTATGGGATATTCACACAATGGAATTCTACTCAGCAATAAAGAAGAACAAGATTATGTCATTTGCAGGAAAATGGAAGGACCTGGAGAACATTATGTTAAGTGAGATTATCCAGTCACAGAAAGTGAAGGGCCAAGCCGGGCGTGGTAGCGCACGCTTGTAATCCCAGTACTTTGGGAGGCGGAGACCGGAGAATCCGGGTTCGCGGCCAGCCTCAGCTCTCTCTCTCTCTCTCTCTCTCTCTCTACCTAGTGAGGCCCTCTGCAACTTCGTGAGACCCGGTTTCAAAATAAAGTATAAAAAATAAGGCTGGGGGCGTAGCGCGGAGGTAGAACGCCCCTGCGTTCAATCCCTGGTACTGCAAAAAAAAAAAAAAGAAAGTGAAGGGCCATATGTTTTCTCTAATATGTGGAAGCTAGGGAGTAATTGGGATATGAGAGGGACCCCAGATAATGGAGGAAAAACTCCAGTGGAGCCAGGGAGGTGGTCTAGGGGAAAGAGAGGGGGAAGAGTGAGGATCAATGAAGGAATTACTACCATCGGCATTGTGTACATATGTGAGAGTACCAATGCCAGTTTCAGTACCCTGTTTGGGGAAAGGGAGATGGGGAGGAAGCCAGGGGAAAGCCCACCAAGTGCTATGTGCATATATATATAACTATCAACATGATTTACATTATGATGTGAGACTATAATGCACCAATAAAAGCATATTATGTGTGGCACTGGTGACTTAACCCAGGGACATTCTACCTCTGAGCTATGTCCCCAGCCCTATTTTATTTTTATTTTGAAACAGGGTCTTACTAGGTTGCTGAGAGTCTCACTACTTGCTGAGGCTGTCCTCGAACCTGCAATCCTCCTGTCTCAGCCTCCTAAGTACTAGGATTACAAGCATGCACCACCATGCCCAGCAATAAGAGCATATTAAAAAAAGAATTACAGGCTTTATGCATATAAGAATTATTTTCATAGTAGCACTATGTGAAGTCCAGTTACATTTTCAAGAAAGCTTTATCATGCAAAACACACTCTGGGGGTGTAGAGGAAAACAAGATCCTTTCTTCTCTCTCTTTTTTTTCTTTTTGAGATATCTTTCAGGTACAGTTAGAATGGTCTCAAGGCGAGTGGGGCGTGGTGGCGCATGCTTGTAATCCCAGTACTTGGGAGGCAGATACCAGAGGATCCGGGTTCGCGGCCAGCCTCAGCTACTTAGTGAGGCCTTCTGCAACTTCGTGAGACCCGGTTTCAAAATAAAGGATAAAAAATAGGGCCAGGGGTGTAGCTCGGAGGTAGAATGCCCCTGGTTCAATCCCCGGTACTGCAAGAAAAAAAAAAAAAGAATGGTCTCAAGGCTAAGTACTGGAATTCCACGTGCACAGGGAGGAAAGGCAGGCCCAGGAGATTCAACTCTTATGATATGAAAAGGAAGTAGAGTGGGATTATTGACAGATGGAATGTGGTAATGTTTTGCCTTTATAATTCTGGGTCATCTTACGGTGTGTGGAAGGTCCCTTACAGATGAATTTTACCCCCCACTACAGACATTTCTTGACTCATGGCACATAGTGGGATGGAAACTGGCCTAATTAGTTTCAGTTTCAGGTTTTCATGAAGAAGCTGGAAGTTGTCATTATTGTTTGAAGTCAAAAAATTTGCTTCAGAAGCTTTAACATTTTTTCATATCCCTTGACTCAGCAAGTCCATATCCAGGGACTATTCTTTTTTTTTTTTTTTTTTTGCAGTACCGGGGATTGAACCCAGGGGCGTTCTACCTCCGCGCTACGCCCCCAGCCCTATTTTTTATACTTTATTTTGAAACCGGGTCTCACGAAGTTGCGGGGGGCCTCACTAGGTAGAGAG
>PVJS01014324.1:0-40564 GCA_004027185.1 Glis glis
GACGATCTCAGATGAGAGCAGAAGATCAAGAAGCTCTTCAAGGAAACGGCAAAGTTGGAGACCCACGATCTCAGACGAGAGCAGATACGTTTTCTTCAGGAAGAGTCGCGGCTCCCTCTACGCGGCTTTCTCCTTCTTTTATCTAAGTCCTGCACCTATCAGAACCCTGCTACCCACATTTAGGGCAGGACTTCCGGTTCAATCTGCTGTTACACAACCAAAGTCACATGATCCTAGGTGGGTGAAGTTGACAAACCAGACCAACTATCACACTGAGTCTTCAAAAGACCATTTCAACATTCTACTAACCCAGCTATTTCAAGATGGTGGGAAACATGGCAAGCCTATAGAATCCCATGTACCTATTGCCATACTTTTTATGTCTGTGAATTGAGTTATTTGATCAGCACCAGTGCCATATGGGATACCATGACCATGGATAGGCATTCTGTAAGTTCCTGGATGAGAATCTTGACAGACACATTGTATATAGGGAAGGCAAATCAGTATACAGAGTGTCTGTTCCTTAAGGACAAAACAGTGCTCCTTCCATGACTGAAGTGGTCTAGCATAATCACTTGCCCCTAGGTAACTACAATGGTGCCATATTAAGGCCCAGTGTTAGTTCTCTGCCATTGGCAGATTGTGCACACAGTGCTGTCTGTAAGGAGCTTGGCCTCAGTTAATGGAAGTCCATGTTGCTGAGAATAATCTTTGTACCCATCACCATGGTCATTTTGTTCATGAAATATATGAAGGTGACTGTATTTTCCTAGAATTTGTGACATTAATTTTTCTATGTCCAGAAGAAATGGAGGCTTGGTTTAAATGTTAAATTATTCTATTAAAACAAATTGAAAATCTGTAAAGGTCCATAAAATATTAGTGTCAATACAATAGTACAAAAATGTTCACAATGTTTGTATCATTTATTATATATAATTTCTTTAGAATTTTCATAGAATTATTTGGCAAAGTCAATATATATTTCAACTAATTACATATTTTTCTGAATAGTCTTCAAATGAATTTTTACTCAAATACATTTAGAATGGGCTTGAGAAAGAAAATGAAAATAAAATTAGAAACGAGGTATAAAAATTATTTTGGAAACATTGTGATAAAAAGTGAAGAGACATGGGTTGGTAACTGAAGTATATGTGGGCTCAAGAAGATATCTTCTTTGATGGAAGATGTTCCAGAATGTTCTTAATGCTACTATATAGAATCCATAAGGTGGATATATAGAGATAAGAAGATAGAAAAGGAAATTTCTGAACTGAGTTCCTTGAGTTGGCAAGAGAGTAAGGGTTCTGTTGCTTAAATATTATAGTTGATCTCTTTTATGTGCATATTTTTTGTCATGTTAACAGTTATAAATGTAACAAACACAAGCCCATATAGATTGAGATGTGATTACAGGGATTTGTGAAATTTCTAAGTTGGTTCTATTTTTCTCCATAAAAGAAAACATGGTTGAAAGTAAAAATGAGGAAATATTTGCCAGATATTTGAGGAGATAGAAAATAGTACAGCTTACTTGTCCTGAGAGAAAATTTGAACTAAGGACAGATAGCATGAGTGTAAGCCAGGCTTGGGTAAACTATTTCTGTGAATACTCCTGGTCAAATCTCCTGTCCTTCCTGAGTAAAAGCAGGGTGATCCCTCCAGGCTTCTTTGTACTTAGGTGAGTCCATGAGATGCTATCCACCAATTTGCTATAAATAGAAAAGGCATGCGAAACTCCTGATCTCAAGCACAGAGGAAGCCACCCATTGAAATGGTGACATCAAACAGTGGGTAAAGACTTTTTGCTGAGTTTCAGGTCAGATATGAGGTATCCTGGTGAAGTGACAGTCTTATAGCATAATACCTGGGTGAAAAAATAAACTTATCTCTGTTAATGGGTTATTTTAAAAATAAACTTAGGTTTGTTCAGTGTATTTGTGGTATTACGATAATGTAGACAAAATATGAAGTCTGACATATTCCCCACTTCATCCTTATGTACTAGAGAAACATCAAGAGCAATACATTATGTATAATACAAGATCTATGATACACAATAAATAAATACATATATTTATATGATATATTTATTACTACTCATTATAGGCTATAAAATAATATATGTTATGCATAATGTATACTAGCTAAGATATCTAATATATAATTGTTTTGATATTAATTATATTAATATGTATAATTAATTTATATTGTTATATTAAATATTTTTATAATGTTACCAAATGTATATGTTAGAATTCACATATTAAATCATTAAGAAAACCACTGAAAACTTTGTTAAGTGTGCCAAGGTACTTATTTGTATAATAGAAATAAAACATAAAGATTCTCAAAGATAGTGATTGTCAGAAATACCATGATGAGAAAAAAAATATTAGTTGATATTGGAAATGCCAATATTTGAAGTAAGTATAAAAAGAATAATTTAATTAAGCATCTTTGGTACAATTTGGATTTTAACAAATAATTGCTATTAATATAATATGTACTTTATAAATTTGTACTGCATTTATAAAAATTAAAATTGCATAGGTATTAAAATAAACATGTCATAGTGAGTTAAATGTAAGAATAAAATCCCATGCAATCCAGGAATGGACACTTTATATACACAAACCTTAAGAAATCTTAAACTTATTAGAAAGGATTATTCTTTTGAATATTAACATAGTATTAACACAGAGATAAAGAAGGTAAAATCTGCTAAGGATACCATTTGCTTAAGAAAATAGGTTGAAATCTAGTTGAAATAGCATATCTTAAGTCAGGAAAAATGGACAGACTTCACCTTAAAACATAAGGGTTTATAAACTTTAAAATTGTTGTGAAAAGTGCTTATTAGAATTCAGGAGACTTCAACCTAAATATGAATGCACGAATATATGGATATATAATTCCACTTATCCTTCAATAAAGCATGAAAAGGCAGTGTTTAGAGAAGTATTCACTTCCTTCCTGACTATAAGATCACAATTATAAAACAAAATGTATTATTTTATTTAGAAAGAATAAGAGAACTGAGTCTTTTGAATGAAGCTATTACCATTGTCATGGGTACTATTATCTATAAATCTATGTACTTAAATGGAAAAAAACTACATTTTTCTGATAAGATGTATTTTAGGATGCTCAAAATATAGTATTTTATTCTGATTGAATAGTTACTAAATAATCATAAATACAGAAAAATATATTTTTATTTCATTTACATTATAGAATTTTGCTTTATTTTAAAATCAAATTTATCTTTAAATTTATCTTTAAAGAGTTCATCTTGTATTTTTCCCTTTCCTAAGTAACATATTCTCTGTCCATCACTTTTATGGTAAAGCATGTATATAGTATAAGGGAAAATAATTACATGTTAATGTATTCATTAGTTCTTATAATAATTCATCAAATAAAGTTCAATTGCCTTTTAAGTTTCAAGAATTTTATAATATTCTGAAGATGGAAAATAAAATTATACTTTTAATGGGAACTGAGTAGAAAACCCTATTTAACTAGGAGATAGAAGAGGAAAGAATTATAGTAATTTATGTAGATGTAGACATTTTCTAAAATAACAGTCATTAAAGATTAAATTTTTCCAGCTAGTAGAATGGGGCCTGAAATTTTATTTTCAGTTTGTTATCACAAAATTAAAAAGTGATGATTATACACTTTAAACACATGAACTGAAATTCCTTACAACATACCATTTTGCCATTTTAGAACTTCAAAGCAGAGATAAGCTATATGTCAACATACATCCTTCTCTTTCTTTCTTTCTTTTTTTGGTCTGTCTCTGTTTTTTTGTTTTTGCATTTGTTTTTTGCTTCTCTTTCTTTTACTCATGACATTTATTGAAAAGGTTAATATGTATATATTTTTAAATCTTAGAGTAGTGTAATGTTTCTGAAATTTTAAATTTATTTTAGAATATTATGATTGATATTTTCATTCAATATTATGTTTCCGGAGATAGCCACTTTGATTCAGGAAGCCTTAATTCATAGTAAATGCAATAATGTGTTCCATTGTATAAAGAAAACATGTATTGATTATTGTTGAGTAGAACTGTTTCAATTAATATTGTTTAACTGTTGGAAAAAGTGTTGCACTTGATATCTTTGGATGTATTTCCCTTGACATAGGAATGTGTCCAAGAATTTTTTTGGTAATCAGATTTCTTTGGAGTCAGGCCTCATCCTCCCGCTCCTGTTCCTCCTCCTCCTCCTCCTCCTCTTCCTCCTCCTCCTCCTCTTCTTTTTTATTGGTGCATTGCATTTATACATCGTAGTGAGGTTTCATGTGTTAAGAACATCCACCCACACAGCTCTTTGTGTATTCCCCTCCACACCCCACATCGCCCTGCCTCCCTCCCCACAAGAGTTAGTGAGATTAGTAACAATACCATCATATATTGCCATGGTATTATTTGAACTATTTCTTTCCTTAGTTCTTCCTCTTCCCCTCCTTTTCACCCCAACCCCCTTCAAGTACTCTAGCAATCTATGTTTGCATTATTTTAAGTCCCTTATGTTTCCTATTTCTCTCTAGCTTCCACAAATGAGAGGAAACATGTCAATCTTGACTCTGAAACTGGCTAATCTCAATTAGCATTATATTCTCCAGTTCCCATTTTATTGCAAATGACATAAATTTGTTCTTTATTGCTGAGTAAAATCCCATAGTATGTATATACTACATTTTCTTTATTCATTTATCAGCTGATGGACACCTGGGTTTGTTCCATAATTTGTCTATTGCGAACTGTGCTGCTATCAATATGGGGATACATGTATCACTATAATTTTCTGACTTCAGTTCTTTAGAAAAGATACCAAGGGGTAGTATACCTGGGTCACATGGTGGTTCCATTCCTAATTTTTTGAGGAACCTCCATACTGATCTCCATATTGGTTATACTAATTTACCATTCCACCAACAGTGTATGATCCTATTTCCCCACGACTTCATCAACATTTGTTATTTTCATATTCTTGATGATTGCCATTCTAACTGGAATGAGATGGAATCTTAGTGTAGTTTTGATATGTACTTCTCTAATTGATAGTGATGTTGAACATTTTTTTCATATATTTATAGGCCAATTTTCATTCTTTTTTTTTGAGAAGTGTCTTATGCAGTTCAGTTGCCCATTTTTTTGATTGAGTTATTTGGTTTTTTAGTGTTAAGTTGTTTGAATTCTTCATATATTCTAGATATTAGTCCTCATCCGAGGAGTAGCTGGCAAAGGTTTTCTCCCATTCTGTAGACTGTCTTTAGACTGGATGGTTTCCTTTGCAGTGTAGGAGGTTTTATGGGTTTTTTTGTTTGTTTTGTTTTTTTCCCTTAATTTGATGCTACGTCAATTATTGATTCTCATTTTTATTTTCTAAACTTTGGGGGCCTTATTGAGAAAGTTTCTACCAGTGCCTCTATTTTGAAGAGTAGTCCTATGTTTTCTTCTAGTACTTGCAAACTTTCTGGTCTAATTTCTAGGTCTTTAATCTATTTTGAATTGATTTTTGTTGAATTATATTAGGTAAGGTCCAGAGCAGTCTTTATTTTAAGTTTAATACATCCCTACTACTAAGACAATAACTCCTGAGTATTCTGCATTGTGTCCCATCTATCATGAGTTACAACATTCCTGGCCTACAGGAATGCTAACTCTTCATTAGATGAGAATTTTAAGAATGTTCACCTACTGATTTCTGGTTCTTCTTCCACCAACATGCATCTTGAGTATCAGCTAAGAACTGGAAAAAACCCCATCTCCACATTTTTGCACCTCTCTCCCTATGAATTCTTTCCTCTAAGATAGTATATCTTGAAAATCCTAGCTACCTTTCTATAAAATATGATCTCTGTCCCCAACTCAGAGACCCTCAGTTTATGATTGGGTTACCACTCAGTACTGTGGCCTACAAAATGCTTCAAGGGAGGTAAGCTTTTGGGAGTTTTATTAGTCTCTTTTCTGTCAGAAATCCCAGTCATGTGGTAACTATCATAGCATGTCTGAAACCATTGTTTAAGTTGATTAGTTTTCTAATTTTTTGAACATGGAGGTTAACTTCAGTCCCTGCTACTCCATCATAATAGGAAGTAGAATTTACTTAATATTTCCATGTTCAAATATATCCCCCTCTACACTGCCTTATCATTATCACTTAGAAATTGGTTTTCATAATTGTCAATTTATGATAACTGTGTCTCATCCTTTTAGTTAAATATCACAAAACCTCCTCACCAGATGATATAAGATACTTTATCTGAGTTTGTCACAAAATAAATCTCAGAGAGGCTTTTTGTACATATAAAAGCAATTGTAATTTTGATCTGTTGGAAGAACACAGGATATAAGAGATACTTAACCACTGGGTATTGAATGCTCCCTTACCATCTCTCATTGCATATAGAGTTGAGTAATGGAAAATCTTTAATAATTAATTTTTTCAACAACATAGGTCAATAGTGTAACACCTAATATTTCATTTACCAGATTCCAGGAACACATTTAATAAAATCTACATACATTTCTGATCGAATCTCTTAGAGAAATAGGAATAATTTACATAATAAAGAATATATATCACAACTTTATACACAACTTCCTACTAAAGGATGTAACATTAAAGAGATAACAGTTGAACTCACATATATAAGGGATAATAATAAATGTACATGACTCATACAAAACATCTGAATACAACATTACTGAAAAATATAAATGAGATGACTTAATGGCAAAACATAACCTATTTGGTAGGGTGTAAATATTCATTTCCTTAATTTTCCCTAAATATTGAATAGAAAAAAACTTAGTAGCAATTTTTGTTATATTATTGAGAATTTTAGGGTTAATTTGAAAAATAAAGGCCTGAGAACAGATTTGAGAGCTAAATATGCTGTGTATCTGAGGTTTATCTAAATGTTTTATAAAAGCTTTTAAAGTTAGATATATGGGTTTTACATACATTTAAGGTAACCAGTAAGTGACCTCTTTATGCAATGTGCATTATATAACTCAATCATATAAAAGCATTATTGAAGTTATTAGAACTTCTAACATCTATATGTTTAGTACCTTAATCATATAAAATGGTTAATGAAGTTTTAATTAAAACTTCTGCCATCTATGTTTAGTAGTATTCAAAAATTCATCATTTAAGACTGAATTTACATCTGTCTGCTTTGATTAAATAAATTTTTTATTATTATGTAAGAGAGATACAACTGTCTATCAGGTAATAAACCTATTTTTGATTATTAATACTGTTCTCTATACTTATAAAATCTAGAGCTATTCTTTGATCTTTTATCAATGTTCTTACCTAGACTTGTAATTATAGTTATCTTACTGAGTCATAAATTCTAAATTTCACTCTAATAGTAAAGCTTAAGTTAATATATATGTTAACTTCTATGTAGCTGTAATGTTAATTATTACCAGCCCCTTTTTAAGTTAAATATATTAGTGTTTACTAAGTATCTTCTAAAATGCAAAGCTAAAAGAACACTTTACCAAGCTGGTGTCCTCTAAACAAAAAAATTGTTAACAGTGACATACTTTTAAGGTTTATATTTGTGTGTTCCTAAATTATAGTATGACCATCTTTGAACAAAGATAATTAGAGGTGATCGAACACTTGGTATTCCAAATCATGCCACTCTGATTAAAAATCAGGTATTAATAATAATAATAATAATATGTATAATATATATGAAGTCAAATTTAAATGGGGATTTGTTTATATCATCAAATATTATGAGAATTATTATACAAACTGGATTTGTTTTGTCCCTAATAGCCTTGTTTTGTATTTTCTTTATATAGTTTTGTAATTGTTGTCTGACAACAGGTGTACAACTTCTAACAAAATAACCTAAACAATGTTCTGATAGCCATTAGTATTGACCCCTATTCATTAAAAAGGACTAGTAAAGCTTATCTTCTGGGTGTTCAACAATTGAGGCTTGGAGAACAATCAGGAAATAAAAGAGCAAAGGAGAAAACAGCCAATATTTTGGACCTTGCCCTCCAGGGTCAAATGGAACCCAGGGAATGAATGATGGGGCTCCTAAAGGCTCTGCAAATTCTGGTAAGTCACCCAACCTCCCGATTTGGGAGATTGTGAAGACATCAGAGTGCACGAGTGCATATTCTGTGAAAAGGAGGGTCATTGGAAAGGGAAATGTCCCCTGTGCATCATGGGAAATGAAATGGTCAGCAAGACCATGACCCATCCTGGCAGATGGCACAACTATTAGAGGAAAAGCCTCACAAATTCTCTAAGAGTAACCCTGAGGAGACTTGACTGACCTTAACAGCAAAATTTTATAAAAATTTATGTGTGCTCAACAATGGACTACTTGGTCTTAAACACCCAGAAGGAAAGTATAACCAAAAACAAGTGCTATTCTGGGGTAAAAGAGTAGTATTCATGGAGCCATTTAAAAATCAACATACATAATTTAACTAAATGCCTTCTGACTTTGGCTCCTCCTTATATTCTACATTACTATTTATTTATTTATTTTTGCAGTATTGGGGATTGAACCCAGGGGCATTCTACCTCCAAGCTACACCCCCAGCCCTATTTTTTTTATTCTTTATTTGGAAACAGGGTCTCACTAAGTTGTGGGGGGCCTCACTAAGTAGCTGAGGCTGGTCGCAAACCTACGATCCTCCTGTCAGCCTCCCAAGCACTGGGATTACAAGCATGCACTACCATGCCCAGCTTATATTACAATTTATAATGGTACTTCTCTTTTTAGGCTCACAGAGAAAAAAAAAATATATATATATAATATGGCACTGATGGCCAAAACTTCTAGGTATAAAATTCTATAAAACTAAACCTGTCCCTCTTGAGGTTTTGCAAGTTCAGGACCACTGGACAGCATAAAAAAAATCCCTATTTCTGTCAGGTAGTGTAGAGTCTGTGAGTCTTGTTCAAAATTAAAAACTAAAACCTGTTTAAGTGCCCTTCTGTACTATAAGCCAGTAATCTTGCTTCTTTCTACTCTTGTAGAAATTTTTCCTTTTGATTTCTTTGATAAACCAGGAACTTTAAAGATATTTAAAGAATTAATGGGGTCTCCCGTAAAGTGGGAAAAAGGCAACAGTAACCTTATACCTAAAAAGAAAAGATGCTTGGTTATAGATGGCTCTGCCAAATATGTCAAAACAAAAGATAGATAGAGTGGCATTTAATCTTCATAGTAAGCAAATTATTAGTAAATTATTAGTACTAATGAACAGGAACATAGAAGCCAATATGCTGAATTGTATGCTGTGTTTTAGGCTTTGGGAAATGAGGACTTTTCACAATGTTATACATAACCAAATAGTCTGGCTACCTGGCTTCCAGTTTAGAATGCTATTCAGTGGGTGGTTCAGGATAAGTTATTGCACAATGTGTTAACATGTCAATTTATTAATGTAGATTACCACTGCAATTGCAATACCATCTGAAGGCAAATGAATGACTTTGTTGACCAAATAACCAGGCTTGTGAATGTCGACTCAACGACTCTGATGGCAGGCTTGGCAGAATGGGCACAATAAAAGCTCCAGGCACATAGGAAAAACCACCTACTGATCCTCATCTTCCTGGGGCTTTGTCAGTCAGTGATATTAGCTTCCTACCTGACTGTAAAGAATCCAACTCAATAACTGAGGCCAGTTTCTCTGTCTCCTTAGGTCAGTTAGGATGAGACTCTGATCCCTGGCTAGGCAGGGCCTTCGTCCCTTGTCATTATTGAAGAAGTTACAGAAGACAGACTTTGTCCTTCATCAACCCTTAAGATTAAGGGATCCAAGTCTCAATGGGGGAAAATGAGATAGGATAGGAAAAAAAAGGAGACAAACTGGGAAGAAAAGGAAAATATAGTATTAAAATCTAGAATCTTCACCCTACTGTGCTTGCTTCTTTCTTAGGCCCACACCTTTAATCATAATGGTCCCTCTCCCCATCTGAGATTCCTGAGATGCTTAGTAAACAAAGGAACTATAAGGAAGGTCAAGGTCAGGCACCACCCAGCCACCACCCAGATGTCTGAAACCTGAGGATTCTGAGGAAGTCCAGACTTCCACCCCTGCTGTGTACCCCTACCCACCCCCTCATGGTAGTTTCCTATAAAACAAGAACTGTGAGACCCCAAAGGCACTCTCTCTCTCTTGAGATGGCCTGCCTTCTCCCTCATTCTCCTTCTCCCCACGTTCCTAAATAAACTTCTGTCTTTGTCTCTGAAAAAAAAAGTTTTAAGGAAGTACTTAGAAAGCTCTTCAATCATATATTAGAAAAAAATGGATTTGGAAAGATTGTTTTTTAGAAATTCTAGAAGCTGATCCAAGTATCTTTTCCTCATTTTTAGAATATTTTTTTTCATAAAATATGTTCTTTATTGAGTAAAAAAGGCAGTCACAAAATATGACATAAGTTAATAGTTTTACTTATCTGTTTTTAGAATTTTATTAGTGCAATGTAATTATACCATATAGTGAGATTCAAAGTGGTACTTTCGTATATGCAGACAATATGAGTAACATTCCAAATGAGGATTAGTAAAATTGTTTATTCTACTATGCTGTATGTCAGACTGGCTAACTATTAGAGGAAAAGTTAATAGAATTAATACATACCATATAAAGTAATTTCCCTAGGGCTACCATAACAAAATACCACAGACTTTAAGGCTATAGACTACATATATATGTATCTTCACAGTATTGGGGAGGAGGAATCTGAAATTGAGAGTCATCTGGACTTCAGCTGAAAGCTATAGGCAAGAATGCCTGCTTGCTTCTTCAAGGAATTCATTCCTTGGCTTGTGGCAGGGTCTCTCCAATCACTGCCTTCATTTTTTTTTTTCAGTACCGGGGATTGAACGTAGGGGCGTTCTACCTCCGCGCTATGCCCCCGGCCCTATTTTTTTATTTTTTATACTTTATTTTGAAACCGGGTCTCACGAAGTTGCAGAGGGCCTCACTAAGGGGGGAGAGAGAGAGAGAGAGAGAGAGAGAGAGAGAGAGAGAGAGAGAGAGACAGGGGGAGAGAGAGAGAGCTGAGACTGGCCGCGAACCCGGATCCTCCGGTCTCCGCCTCCCAAAGTACTGGGATTACAAGCGTGTGCCACCACGCCCGGCTCCACTGCCTCCATTTTTATGCGGCTTCTCCCCTGTGCATCTGTGTCCTCACCTCTTTTTATAAAAAATCAGTCTTTGGATTTAGAGCCCACCATATCTACAGAATGATTTTGTCTTGAGATCCTTAGCTAATTTTATCTGTAAAGACTATTTTTATTTAAGGTCACATTCTGAAGTTCAGGGTAGACATGTGTATATTTTGTCTTACTACTCAAGATTTGAATTTGCTTTGTTAATTTTGACTTAAAATTTATATATCAAAACTTATTGCTTGTTTTGCCCCTGAACTAAACCATCTAACATTGCTAAAAGATAAACCATTTGTCTATAAGCTAGAAGATAAACTTTTTGAGTTATTACATAGTGATTCTATATGTCAGCTAATAGTTTAATTTTGGCTTCATCACCTTTGACTTTAAAAATGGCTCTTGCATTTATAGAATATGTTATCAAAAAAGAGAATGGAGAACATTATCAAAACAGTTATCAAAAACAAAAAGAAAAGTGGATGAACTGATACATGAGAGGATATTTAGGTATCAAATATGGAATACAAGAGACATAATTAGGTACCCAACCATGACTCTTCAGGATTTAGTCCTTTGATAAAACAAATGTGCTTGGTTGAAATTGGGAAGTTCTATATTGTTGCAGATTCACAAGACAAAAAGATCCTTTAATCATGAGTCAATAAAATATAAAATCTTTAATAACAAATTGTAAACTCCAGGATTGAGAAACAAATGAATTTTAGCAATCTAACCTGAATTAAGACCAAGAAAGAGGTTGTTCACACACATACAAACAACAAATAGTTAATTATTATCTAAAAATTGATGAGTCTGATCTCATTCATTCATACACATAAAGACATACACACAGACGCACACACCCTTCCCACAGTTAATGAGTTCTTTCATTATGGCTGTTTAACAAGAGCTTTTCATGTTTGATCAAAGCTTCTAATGAAATGCGAGGTTATTCCACTCAGCAGTCTGCTGTTGGGAAACACCTTCAGAACTTGAGTTATGATGTGTGCTTTGCATACTGCATCTTAACAGAAGCTGTATTTTTTTCTGCAATCATAACAGAGATATTGGGAACTCTTAATTAAATGTCCAAGAGATTTCACAACATCTGGTGGTATAAGAAATTAGGAGAATGGATCTCTTCAGGAAATCAGAAAGGCCATTGGAATGCATTTCATTTTATCAAGATAATAGTATAATTATCATCATTAATAATTTTATCAATTAATATTTAAGCTATATATTAATCATAGTTACCATTTTGAGACTTTTCTATGAAGCACCGGGCTAATTGATTTTTATACTTTTCTCATAATTTTTATAAAATATTTAATGAAATAGGTATTAGTAATTTTACTTTACATAAAAGGAAATGGAAGCTTGGACATAAAGTAACACTGAAGAAGATACAATACTAATAAATAGTAAACCTAGAAATTTATTCCTTGTATACCTGGCTACTAAATCAATTTTTTGATCAAATGAAAAACCAGAACACAAATTCTTTGTCATTCTTTTCACATATTGCTTTTTCTGTGCTCTGGGACACCTTTATTGACAAGAAATTTTGCCCTTTTTGCCAAGATTCAGGCTATGTAATTTTAATTTTTTTTATCATCTTGGCTCTTTCAATTATGGACCTTGTAGTGGCTTTTAAAACATCCTTGCTGTTCTGAAATTGAAAAGCAAAAGTTGAATGAGTGTGTCAGTATTTTTATAGTCATATATATAGCTATTTTATTAAAGTTTACATTTTAATTCTAAATATTTTAAATGTTAAAAAGTTTTGAAAATATGACAGACATCTGTATACCCACTACCTAGATAGCTATACATACATCCATTCGCATGCTCATTCTAAATGTAATCAGAATGACAGTAGTCAAGAAAACAAATAATAAATGCTGGCATGGATGTGGGAAAAAAGAACATGTATATACTGTTAGTGGGATTATAAGTTAGTACAACCACTACGGAGATCAGTATGGAGGTTGCTCAAATGACTAGAAATGGAATCACCATAGGACCCAGCTATACCACCCCTTAGTATCTTTCCAAAAGGCTTAACATTAGAATACCCTAATGTTTTGGTATTTTTAAATTTTAAAAATATTTTGTGTTTCAATCAATATTTGCACAATTGTATAGCTGTGATTCATTTAGAGTGTTAAATGAATGCATACTTTCTCACATAAAATTATTTCCATATTAAAATTTTTAAATATACTTTTATCGGTGTACTATAATTATACATCATAATGAGGTTCGGAGTGATGGAAACAAACATGCTCACAGCTCTTGATGTGTTTCCCTCTGGACCCCACTCCTCTCCCTCCACCCATACATATTTTTGAGATTGGTATTGATAACTTCATACATGTACTTAACACTATTTGAACTGTTTTCTTCATTAAGTCTCCCTTTTACCCTCCCCATCTTCCTACCCAAATTCCCTTCCCCTATTCCATTGGTGTCCTTCTCATTATCTGGAATCCCTTTTGTTTCCCAATCTCTCTCTAGCTTCCATATTTGAGAGAAAGCTTATGACCCTTCACTTTCTGAGACTGGCTAATATTGCTTAGCATAATATTCTCTAGTTTCATCCATTTCCCTGCAAGTGACATAATTTTGTTTTTCTTTTATGACAGTTAAGATTTTACTGTGTGTATATACCACAGTTTTATAATCCATTCATCTGTTGATGGATACTTAGGCTGATTCCATAATTTAGCTATGGTGAATTGTGCTGCTACAAACATGGGCAGGCATATATCACTACAATTTTCTGATTTCAATACCTTTAGAAATATCCCCAGGAGTAGTATAGCTAAGTTATATGGGGGTTCCATTCTGTGTCTTCTGAGAAATCTCCCCCTGATCTCCATAGCAACTGTACCAATTCACAATCCCACCAACAGTTCATTAGAGTTCCTATTTCCCCACATTCTGGTCAGCATTTGTTATTGTTTGTGTTCTTGATGATTGCCATTCTAATTGGAGTTAGATGGAATCTCAGTGTAGTTTTGATTTGCAGTTCCCTGATTGCTAATGATGTTGAACATTTTTTGAATATATATTCATTGCCCATTTGTGTGTCTATTCAGGTTGATTGCTCATTTTGGATTGGGTTACATTTTTTTAGTGTTAAGTTTTGAATTCTTTGTATATTCTAGACATTAGTCTTCCATTAGAGGAATAGCTCGCAAAGATTTTCTCCCATTCTGTAGGCTCTCTGTTTAGACACCTAATGGTTTCCTTTGCTGCAGCGAAGCTTTTCAATTTAATGACATCCTACTTATTAATTCTAATTTTTAATTTCCTGAGATTTGGGGGTCTTATTGAAGAAGTTTCTACCACTACTTATATGTTGGAGCATTCGTCCTCTGCCTTTGTCTAGTAATTACAAAGTCTCTGGTCCAACTTCTAGGTCTCTTATCCATATTGAGTTGAATCTTGTGAAGTGTGAGAGGTTGAGGATTCATTCCATTCTTCTTGTCTAACCAGTTTTCCCAGCACCATTTGTTGGAAAGGCTATTTTTTCTTCAGAGTATGTTTTTGTCACCTTTGTGAAAAATCAGCTGGATATATGTGTGAGGATTTGTTTCTGTACCTTCTATTCTGTTCATTGGTCTATGTGTCTGTTTTAATGCAAATAAGAATTTGCATTTCTAACAAGTTCCCAGTTGAAGGTGGTGATGCTGGTATAGAGACTGCACTTTGAGTAGCACCAATTTATTTATATTTCCATGATACAGCTTCTCTGTGCTCATCTTTACAGGCTGAAAAGTGTTGCACAGTTATAACCCAAGGAGCTAAGGAATTTGGTGGACAAACTAGTCTGACTTGAAGCTTTGAAGCGCTCAGTTAAGGTTAAATTTACCTCTACTCTGTGTTAGAGCAAAGTAACAGATTTTGCTTCTGTGTTTCACTGCCATTCAATGAACAAAAATAAGGCTCCCTTGTTTTCACATTATTTTATTTTAAAGCTAGACCTGACCCATCTGAAGTGTAAGCTTCTATGTTTGCAATGAAGATTTGTGAAGCACACTTGAAATAATTGTGGAAAATTACATAACATTTTGTAGTAGACAGAAAAATGGCCCCTCAAAGATGCATGTGTCAATTCCCCAAATCTGTGGATATGCTACTGTATTAGTCTGTTTTCTGTTGCTAGTAACACAATACCACAGACTGGGTTAAGTTATGAAGAATATAGCTTTATTTTGGCTCACAGTTCTGGAGATCCAAGGTCCTGGGGATGCATCTGGTAATGGCCCTCTACTGGCAGAATTCTGAGATGTTATGGGGCATCACATGGCAAGAGACAAGGACACACACGTGTGTCTTCTAGTCTCTGCTCCTCTTCTTATAAAGCCACCACTGTTCAGTCTTGAGAGTTCCACCCTGGTGACCTTATATAACCTCAATCACTTCCCAAAGGCCTCACCCCTGAACACCATAGTTGGATTAAGTTTCCATCCACTTCATACCTCATAGTGAGGATGAAATTTCAACTCAACCTTGGGAAACACACTCAAACCAGGTCCAAGCCATAGGGATTACTTTACATAGTCAATGTGACTTTTCAGGTGTAATTAAATAAGGAGATGGTGAAATTATCATAGACTATCTTGGTAAACAAAGCAGTTACAAGGTTCCTTATAAGAAAAAAAAGGGGGGGTTAAGAAAGATAGAACCAGAGAAGGTGTGATGATGTTGGCAGAGATCTAAGTGATGTTATTAATGTTATTACTGGCATTTTAAATGGACAAGAGCCAATACATGTGGCTAGATTCTAGAAACTGGAAAAAGCCAGGAAAGAGATCCTTGCTAGTGCAGGAGACCCACAGCCTTGCCAACCAACACCTTGAATTTATCCCTGTGAGACAAATTTTGATTCTCTGACCTCCAGAACTATAAGACAATAAATCTGCGTCATTTTCAGCACTAATTTTGTGATAATTTGTTAAATCAGCAATAGGAGACCAATATAAATATTAATGTTACAAGATTTATAACACATAAATTATACCTTTTACCAACCACTTTAAAAGCTAAATTTGTAATTAGCAAATGGTTTTTTCCCTTCCCTGAAATTAAAACAACTATTTGCAAACTTGAAAAATATTCAATATTTAACTTTTGTTTTCAAACATATCTTTTGTCCTTCACAAAATTGAATCTAAATCTAAATTCAACAAATGTACCTACTTTTGTGCACCTCTTATTTGCTTTTGTACATTTCTCCTCTAGTAGAATGTAAATTAAAGAATATCACTATCTTATTACCTATTCTCAGTGTCTGTTGCAAATCATGACATACAATGAATACTCAATAACCATTTGGCATAGCTACTTTTATTCATTAATGATATGCATAGGGAACCATATTGTTTGTAATATATAGAAGCCTGTACATTCATTGAACTCTCCATTGTAGATGATTGTTTATATTAAAAAGACTATTCTGGGGTGTATTGTAAATGCCTTTTTAGCCATGAATATGCCTCACTTAACCAGCCTTTAGTTGACTTATGCTGTAAAGTTAGTGATGTCATGTGTGGGTAACATTGTTCCTCTACAGTGGTCCATTCACCTAATAATCCCCTAGGATAAATTTCCAAGGGATGTTGAAGGATCACAGGATATGGGATTTCCTCATGAGAGACTCTAGCAATGAAACTGACAGGCTTGAGAGTCCATACTACCCAGCCTTACTGGGCATACTCACCCCTTTTAGTTGTTGCTATCATGAATGATGACATGTATGCTATTAATGGTTGATTTTTTCTTTCTTTCATGATTAGTGAAATCTGCCAATACAATGCCTGAAAGTTTCCCAAACACAAATGAACAACGTAGTGTGTTATTGGTAATAGACTTCTCCTCTGTTCAACTATAACTTCTGCAGGTAACAGTAGAAATAGAACACACATTCTATAACATTGTGTGAGAATATAGGCGTGGGATGATTTTTATCCTCTCCTTAGTGGAGAGGGAGTATTATTAACATGGAATAAATCAAAAGAGATATCAATATCATAATATGCTAAAATTATGAGAAATAGTTACTTTCTGATAATTATTTTTAATCAGATAATTTGAACATACATATGAAGATCAAATAAGGCATCTACAGTAGTCCTTCCAGTAGGACAGGAAAAGTATGGGAAATTCCAAAAGGGAAGAGGAAAAGGCTAGGGGGTGGATGGAACAGAAGGAGGAAGAATTGAGAAAGAAAAAGCCAAAAAGCCAGACCCCCATGGGTTTTAAATCATCACATGTCCTCTCTGTGTGTTAGTGAAAATCTAACCCTAATCTTGCTCAAATGGAATCTTATGAAAGGTTATATTAATAAAGAGGTTGTTGTGGTATAGATCTGGAATCTCCCAAAGCCTTGTGTTGGAAGCATGGTCTCCCCTGCAGAAAGGTTCAGAGTTGGGGTGGATGGGCAATGATTGGATCATGAGGGCTCTGACCTCATCAGTAGGTTAACCCAATGATAATTGAATGGGCTACTGGGAGTTGAGACCTAGTCATAGGAAGTAGGTCACTGAAGGCATGCCTGGGAGGATTTATCTTCTCTTCAGCTGTTCCTCCCCCACTTCTTTCTCCATCCTTCCTTCCCTCCCTCTGTTTCTTGACTACTATGAGCTGACCAGCTTTCCTCCATCATGTCCTTCCTTCATGATGTTTCTCCCTTGACGCCAGAAGATGATAGACTGAAACCATTGAAACTATGAGCCAAAATAAATATTCCCTTGTCTAAGTTGTTTGAGGCATGTATTTTGGTCACAGCATTGAAAAGATGACTAAAACAAGGATAAATGGTGAAATTGGGGGACATTTGACTTCTTCCGGAACTCATTGTGGCTCATTGATCTTCCACCTAATCTTTTGCAGCCAAAATTCTAATAATTCTAGACATCAAAAATCATAAAACATGGAATTTTATATACTAAATAAAGGAAATATATGTACTCTGTATATCTACTTTGTCAAAGACAGTGTCTTTAACTAATTTCCAGAAGTAATACCTTCTGACTGTTTACATCAAGACAGATACTCTCTACTGTAAATCTTGTGAGAGAAGAAACCCACTATGAATACCCTGGCATTCAGCATTAGAAAACATTTATTGAAGCCGGGCGTGGTGGCGCACGCTTGTAATCCCAGTACTTTGGGAGGCGGAGACCGGAGGATCCAGGTTCGCGGCCAGCCTCAGCTTGCGCACGCTCGCTCTCTCTCTCTCTCCCTCTCTCTCTCTCCCTGTCTCTCTCTCCCTGTCTCTCTCTCCCTGTCTCTCTCTCCCTCTCTACTTAGTGAGGCCCTCCGCAACTTCGTGAGACCCGGTTTCAAAATAAAGTATAAAAAAATAGGGCCGGGGGCATAGCGCGGAGGTAGAACGCCCCTGCATTCAATCTCAGGTACCGCAAAAAAAAAAACCAACAAAAAACATTTATTGGAATGCAGAGGAAAGAGGTGGTGGTTATAAGCAGTAAGAAGACATTTTACAAACTTCTCTCATTCAGCTCAAGTTACTGTTTCTCTTTGAATAGTATTCCTTTGTATGATTAGTATTAAGCTTAGTATATTAAAAGATTTGTGAATCCGTGACATTGAATAGTCATGAAAGTCTAAATATGTAATACGAGCAACAAATGTAAAATGGAGAGAGACTATGGGTCTCAAGGTCTGAAAACCTGAATTCTACTTTAAGCTCTGGTATTTACTATGGAGTTAACTTTGTAAGCCAGGTAAGACTTCTGAGACTCAATCTCATCATTTCTAATACTTTTTTAAAACAAAATAATTAAAGCTTAAAGGGGATATAAAATGTGAAGGGAATTTGTTAAAATTATATTTGATTATATATATGATCTGACTGCTCATCTTGTTGTTCTAATGGAAACTATTGTTCTTTCAGCTTCCAATACCAGGGGGTGGGTATCTTAACTCCCTCACCTCCATATCAATGAAAGTCCTATCCTAGGGGTTTTTTTTTTCCGCGCTACGCCCCCGGCCCTATTTTTTATACTTTATTTAGAAACCGGGTCTCACGAAGTTGTGGAGGGCCTCACTAAGGAGAGAGAGAAAGAGAGACAGGGAGAGAAGAGAGAGAGAGAGCTGAGGCTGGCCACGAACCCGGATCCTCCGGTCTCCACCTCCCAAAGTACTGGGATTACAAGAGTGCGCCACCATGCCTGGCTTAGGGGTTTTTAAATTGGAACCAAAGAAAGCAAAGCAAGTCTTTCTATTTGATGGTGAGGATGTGAGGATGTGAATATATGATCTAGGTGAAACACACACACACACACACACACACACACACACACACACACACACACTACAATAATTGGCTCAGATTTAGATAGGAAGGATGCTGGTAACACCCCTGTCCCTAAGGTACACCTTCACTCATAATCTTCAGATGCCTTTATTGCCTGAGCTAAATAATTATTTTTTTAACCTATGTTAAATCAGATTGATTTCTGTCACCTGATAAAAATGGTATCATTGAATTATAAGAAGGCTCAAGATTCTTTAGCTTGCTGGTGGTGCTTCAGACTGTAAACATCAAGGATATTGTTGCCCTGAGATGGTAGACTTGTATTTTATTAAAAATAAATTTAATAGGATAAAGATATGCTTGTTCATACTGCCACTCTCCCAATAAGGAAAGTGGAAGATGAAGGTGATAAAACATAGCTTTAATTCAAGAGATAGCTTCCTGAAGGGAAATTTGGTTCTGTAAAATCTTCACTGTGAAACACTTTATATAGCCCTGAAGCCTTTGGATCTAACCCAGAATGATACTGAATTTTTACTAGTTTGTCACTGTAAACACACACACACACATACACACACACACACAGAAAAAAATGCTGTGCTCTTTTGAAAGATAAGGGAATATATCTCATTTATATGTGTTTCCCACTAATATAGTACATGTCAAATGTTAAGTTGGTCCATGTTAAATTTTTTATTTTATCTTCTCTACTGACATTTTTCAATTTATTTATTATATTTTATTGTTTTTGATATAATTCAAAGTGAAAATGTTTGGCTTGCTTTGTGTTTTGTATTTTATTGTTTTTTAAGAATCACTTCCTTTGAAGAACCTCATTTTGATTAGAAAGTAAAAACATCATTATGATATATAACTCAATATTTAAGAGAGTAAATCAATGGTGTGACCAGTTTATAATAATTAAGTGCATTATAAATTAAATGGATCACAAAACTATGGTATATACACACCATGGAATTTTACTCAGCCATAAAGAATAACAAAATTATGTCATTTGCGAGAAAATGGATGGAAGTTAAGAATATTATGCTAAATGAGATTAGCCCGTCTCATAAAGCGAATAGGTATGTTTTCTCTCATATGTGGAAGCTAGAGAGAAATTGCTAAGCCAGAGTAAACTCAGATAGAGAAGCAGATAGTCCAGTGGAGTGATGGAGGTGGTTTAGAGGAGAGAGGAGAGAAACATAAAGAAGGTAACAGTTAAAATAATGATATGTGTGTATATTAAATAACCAGTGCCAATCTCAAAGACTGGTATGGGGAAAGGGAGGGAGGAGGTGGGATCCAGAGGAAAATGCTCCACGAGTGTGTACATATATATATTCCTATTTATAACTCACCAATAAGAGAAATAAATGAATAAGTAAAATGCTTCAGCATTCAGTTTCATTTTAGGTGATAAATGAAACCCTGGCATGGATTTTAAAAGCCCATTATCATTAAAAGTAATCATAACCCCTCTGAGAACTATGCCCTTTGGTTCTTAAAAAGAAAAAAAATGGTAGCCAACTTAAACTTTCAGGATTGAGAAATATGTATTTGTTGTAGCCTATGAGATTTATGGGTTGATTATTAGTGCAGCAAAAGCTGGCTTATCTTTTATGTTTTAAAAAGTTACTTCATGTGTCTTTAATTTGTAAATAATAGCCACACTAATATAATCAAGTGTTATTCCTTGGAGAAAAAAGCAATTGAGGTTAACTAATCAGTATGAAAATAATTATTTTTTCAACAGAAGTAACAGTAACAAATATTATAAATATAGAAAAATCAGAATTAAGGGTATAAAATCAGAAAATCCAAATGGGGCATAATTTTACTAATTACTGAAGTACTATACCATCAATATATTCATTTCTTTCTCTATAGGGTTTTCTGTTCTAGATATTCTTTAATATCTATAGATTTACTGTTTTTTATTGGGAGCGCTGGTAAAAGTCCAAGAAGTAAACTTGTATAACAGCCTACCTGTTCGGGTATAGGTTGGTTGTATTCATCTTAAGTGTAATTACATGATATCAGTAACAAGAATAGTCTCTGCTCCAGCCATAGCCTCAAAGTTTTTAATAATTTTCCTTGACTATATTTGTAATCATATAATCAAGTAACAACATTTTACATCATTCTTATTATTTTTAAACTTTTCATTTATTTGAATTTTCTAATCATAATTGGCATCTTATTCCATAATATGTAACAAAGAAAGAATATTCATCCCCAGAAATTCTGAGTGGGCCATAGATGTAGTACTATACTGAGATCCTTTTTAAAAGTGTTGCAGAAACGATTCAGAGACACTTTTCTGTGAACTTCAGTAATAAAATCATATAGAAAGGCAACAAGCAAAACAAGTCCATTACACAGATCTTGTGTCATTCATTCTGCCTTACAATTTCTAGGGAAACAATAAAAATGCAAAGGACTTGGACTTTTCTGAATTTATTTCTCATTCTATTAATAGATTTAATATCATATCCTTGAATAAACAAATGCATTTCAGGCTAAATTATCTTTATGGCTGCTTTGATTTCAGAAAAATAAATATACATGAAGTAGGATGAACTCTGTTTTCTGTAATTAACCCATTTGTTGTTAGTGTTGGACTAATATTGTATTTTCAATCACTTTTTCTTTTATTGGTCTCAAGAAATACTCCATTCATAAATCATTAAGAAGCTATATTAAGATTTTCTTAGTGTAATACTGATCACAAAGGGTTCCCCCTGACCCTCTGTGTTTTTTACTTAGTAGGCGTAAGTCTCACTATATACACACAAATAAAAGAGTACTAATTTTTTTTTTCCAGTACTGGGGATTGAACCCAGGGGCATTCTACCTCCGAGCTATACCCACAGCCCTATTTTTTATTCTTTATTTTGAAACAGATTCTCACTAAATTGTGGAGGGCCTCACTAAGTAGCTGAGGCTGGTCTCAAACCTGTGATCCTCCTGTCTCAGCCTCTCAAGTATTGGAATTACAAGAGTGCGCCACCACGTCTGGCCCTAATGATTTTTCTTAACTAAGGATTTCCCAAATACATTTTATCAGACTATTTATTAATATTATTAAAAGATGGAAAACTACTTATAGAAAAAAGCTAGTAATAAAACTAATTTTATTTATAATCATACTATTTAATAGCTCCTATTTTTGTGTACTGATATTTCATAACATCACTATCCATAAGAGACAGAATATTTATGCCTTTAGTTTATTCCTTTTTACATGTAGCAAAGGGCACTTACTTTTCTGACAAAGAACTTTAAAATTTTATACTGTCAATTTTATTGTTTCATGATTGCTTTCATTTGAAGCATAATTGATGAGAATGTGGAGATTTTGAAGTCTAAGATTAATGATTTCCGGCTAGGCACAATTCTCTTTGTATTGTATTTTCTGTTCTGTAGAGAGGCTGTTTCTAAAATTAGTATTGTTCCTCTTTTCTTTATAAGGCCTATGGTTGAAAACTGCTTAAAAACTATCAGTTTTCTTAGTGATTCAAAAACTTATCTCAAGACTAAGAATGTTGAATGTTCGTTCGTGTGTGATCTATGATTAGTTTGTAAAGAACTTTGAAGTGTTACAATAATTTCCCTTGCAAATTTAATTGTAAGTCATTTTCCCCGGATGCTCTCCCTTTAAAATTAAACTGTAATATAATATACATTTATAAACTTTCTTAAAGCTGAAGGAAGTTAAATGATCCTTACATAATTCTGAACAAATTATACATAATAGTTTGATAAGAGATATGTGAAAACAATTATGCTTTCTGCAGAAATGTAGTTTGAATTATTCTAAGGTTTTTTTTTTAACCAAGTCTGCAAAAATGCCTAATTGGGGAACTAATTTAATAAATACTGGGGTTATTTGATAATTAGCATACCAGTGCTCTTCTCTATGAACAGAGAGAGGATGATATTTTGTGTGAACGTTTTTCACATCTAACCACAAACACATTTTTATTCTCAAGAGTACTCAATTCTGGTGATTAAAAATAATATCAAACACTGCTCCTTTATTTTTCTGACTAGTTATATGCATACACAAAAGCACATACTCAGAACTACAGCAATGTCTGAAAAATTTCTTCAGTTTTCTTTATAACTCTCTTAAAATTATTATATTTTAAATGAACTCAACCTAAAATATTGAAAATGTTTTTATGGTGTGGTATATGGAAATTATTTAATATGAAAAAGCAATAAGTAGACTAATCCTCAAAGAAAATGTCTTAGTCCTTTTGAAAAGATTCATGACTAGTTAAAATGTTACAAGCAGTAGCAAATACCATTTAATAATTTTTACTAAATATATATGTGTGTATATTACATATGCATATACGAAAAAACAAAAATTTAAGATAAAAATGTTCAAAGTTGTAGTAGTCGACATCATTTTAAAATGTTTACCATATATGTGTGTATATACATATATATGTACTTGTATGAGTATATATTCATATATATTCAAATACTATATAATAAGGAGGTGGTGTTTAAGTTGTATATTATCTTGTCAGTTCCTCTGAATTAGTTTGTTAGGGCTACTACAATAAACTACCCTAGACTAGCTCATTAAAACAACTGAAAAATTGTGCTTTATGTTTATTTAAACCAACTTATTTTCTCAAAGTTTTGAAGGCTATATGTCCAAGATCAAAGTGTCGGTGGATTTATGTTTTTTGAAGCCCCTTTTCTTAGCTTGCAAATGAATACTTTCTCACTGCATCATTACATGGTTTTCCTAATTTCTTATACATTTACTTTTCATTTTATTGTGTTTGCTTTATTTTACTGGGAGAGCCGGAATCATCTTTTTTTGTTTTGTTTTGTTCCTGCTGCCTTGAGCGTTAGTACTCCAAGCTCACTAAGCTTTGTCCCCCTGAGTTCTCAAGGCATTCCTGACTCAGAGGCCTTCTGATGCAATGATCTACAGGACTGGTATCCCAACTTACAGTTGACCCGCCTTGTGAATTCTTAGCTGCCATAATTGTTTGAGACAGTTCCCTTAAGGAATCCCCTCTCCACTATCTATATACATATCCTGTTGGTTCTGTGTCTCTGGAGAACCCTGAGGAACTTAAATATTAAAAAAGAAGAGTAGAAGACTTAATAAAATCAGAAATGATTTTTCTTTACTGAATTCTGCCAACTCCTATTTTCTTGTCTTATATTTCCCAGGCATTCTCCCATGACTCCTTTGTAGAGTTCTATCATAGGAGCAATTATTTCATTACTATTGATTTTGATTAATTGTGAAATAGTTGGCTATAAAGTATATGAAGTCTGTGGCATCGTTTTCTTCTTACAATTGATCTGTGTATGTTTCTAAGTATTGCTTCTATTTTTGTGGAATTTTCCCCTAGAGTTTCTTAGAGCTGGTGATATGTCACTATATTTTCCTGGAAAAGTTTTGTACAGAATCTGTTGCTCTCTGAAGAGGCCTACGACATTTTTTCAGAATATATTTCACAAAGTCTTTTTCCTTTGTTGACACGGAGACAATTGCATCCCAAAAATATTGTTTATCAGTGATATCCTATGGGTATTTCTAATTCTCCTGCTTCTTCAACAACATCCAGTGAAAGGGGCTCACACCAATTCCTGCGGCCATCAGGTGTGACATCATCATGGCATTGATTCTGTTGTACAACATGAGCTTGTTCCCTTAAGAAAGTGTGATTTTCCTGGCCCTTTCTAGAAAATTACTGCTGTTCTCACACCGTTCTTCATAATTTTCTTGTAATCTCCTATGTGAAGCTTGTAGCCAAATTCAAGGTATTTGGGAATTCTTATTTAATTTTTGCCTGTGTATTATTTCTGTCTATATTTTCAAGAAAAAATAAATCTTTGGTTTATTTAAAAATTTATCTTGGATTCTTTTGTCAGATTTCCACAGAAGAGAAAGATGCTAACAATCATAAGCATTATCCTGCCTGAAGCTTTGAGTCATTTTTATCTTAGCCTTTAGGAAAAAGTCATGAGCTCCTGGTTCTTGGGTTGTGTGGAGCTCCCGTTTCCAGGTTGCTTGAGGATGTAACTGTTCAAATCTTGAATTTTAATATACTGCAAATAAGTTATTTCTTTGTTTAAAATATCCATGATAACTTTATTCTTTTATTGAGAATTACTAAAATTTAATAACTACCTCATAATATTGTCTATTTTCCAAATAGCTTTTTTCTGTGTGTGTGTGTATGTGTGTGTGAGTGTGTGTGTGTGTGTGTGTGTGTGTGTGTGTGTGTGTGTGTTCAAACACATGCCCATGATACAAAACAAAAAATCCAACAGGGCTGTAAGTGGTAAAATATAAGGTAGACTAACTTTAATCTGGGCATGATTTTCATTTTAATAACACTAAAAAGTTACTTTCATATCCTGGTATATCTTCAGGATTGAGAAAGTCTTTATTTTTTCCAACAGAAATTTTTAACTTTTCTTCATATTGTGCTTACAATTTTCTTTTCTTTTTTTTTGGAATTTAATGCAAGCCAGGAGGCAGGATTATATTGCAAAAGTGAAAGTAACAGAGAGAGAGAGAGGTGGAGAGGGAGGAGGGGGGAGAGGAGAGAGGACAGAGAGAGAGAGAGAGAGAGAGAGACAGAGAAAGAAAGAGAGAGAGAGAGACAGAGAAAGCGAGCGCGAGAGAGAGACAGTACAATTTTCTTATTGATAATATTATGTCATGCTTTATTTTTATTTAGTGTGTAAATGACTTTTCTATCAATTTAAACAGTTTTTTGATAGAGTATGAGCTTTTTTATTTAAAATACTTAATATGGTATGTTCACAACATATAACCTAAAATGGGGGTATTCTCACACATAACTGCATACTATTGAATTCTGATATTTATCATTGTTTCAATATGAAGACCATATTCAAATTTACCAGTTGTCCAAAATACCTTTATAAAAACACAACCCAAAGAAGAATAATATAATACACTTAATTATTATGTCTTTTTAGGATACATTCATCTCTTTTCATTCTTGAATAGCTTCTTCAGTTTTTAAAGAATACAATTGTTTTATGAAATTTTTTATAATCTGAAATTTTATGATTGAAATTTCCAGATTAAATTCAGCTTAACTATTTATGCAAGAATGATATATAGCTGATATATTATTTTCATTGCATATCAGAAAGCATTTAATCCACATTTGATCCTTTGTTACAGTCTTGTTTAAATTGGTGTCCACTGGAATTCTTTATCATAACTATATTTTTTCATTTTGTAATTAGCAATCTGTCAGCTATTATTTTAAGACACTTAGAATATCTTGTTGCTAAACAGTTTTTCACAAATTATTCATCATCTTTTCAATTCATTGATGACTTGCCTATGTCAGTTATTACATTGATGATTGCAGGATGATAATTTTCTAAATCAAATAACTCTTGTACATTTAATAACTGGATTCTGTAGAGAAGAGTGTTCTCTTTCATCTTAAGCCTCCTCCATAATTTTGAGAATCACATGGAATTTAAGTTCTTTTCTTGCTACTTTTTCATATGTTATAATTCATTATCAACATAATTCTTTTTGATGGTAAAATATATTCCATGGAAAGTCCTTCGAATCACCCATTACTTTGGTCATAGTCCATTAGTTTCTAGCTTATTTATTGTTACAATAAGATGTGCCAGGGTGATCTTATCATTTCTCTTCTTTAGCTGTGGTATATAAGTCAATTTTTCAAGGAGAAACTTTTTTTTAAGTGAAGGGTAAAATTTAGAATGTAAGACCTGGGCATGTTGGGTGTGCTCTTTGCTTCCGGCTTATATTTGCTGCTCGGTCTTTTAAGTGAATAAAGTTAAAAAATAAACTAAATATCATGTGTTCATGTGTTCATACTCCACCTCCCATTCATGCCCACCTTCACAGGTGACTTCCTCTACTTTTCTTCTTGCACATTTATTTCTCTCTTCTACATCGAGAAGGCTGAGTCCCAGCAAAATCAATATATGTCTTAATTTACTCTATCCTAAAATGTGTGCATAATTATTTCACGATTAGTTATACTAATAAATCTACCAAAAGCTGTCCTACCAGGTTAAGCAAGATTCCTTTACAGTTCTTTTGTACTTAACTCTATTTTACCAAAGATTCAAAGTCAATGTTAAAGGTCACTTAGATGAATTATTTTTTGGTATGGCTTAACAATTTATTACATAAATCAGTTCATTTGTTTGTGTTTATATTCAATTTATGTTTAATTTTTGTTAGCACTGAGCATTTAACCTTATCTCGGGGATGATATATATGTGTATAAATATCATATATATGTATACATATGTATATATGTATACATATGTATATATGTATATATATTATATATGTATAAATGTGTGTATATATATATCATATATATGCATATATGTATATATGTATATAAATGTGTATATACATATATATATCACATATACACACATACACAACACACATGTGTCAAGCTCAAATTAATAAAACAGAAGTCTTACTCTCATACCTACCCATTTACAGTGACATTCCTGGTTTACTTTTTTTTTTTTTTTGTGCTGGAGATTGAACCCAGAGGCATTCTACCTTTGAACTACACCCCTAGCCCCTTTTTATTTTTTATTTTGAAACAGAGTCTCACCAGGTTGCTGAGTTTTTCTCTAAATTGCTGAGGCTATCTTCAAACCTGCAACCCTCCTGTCTCAGCCTCCCAATACTGGGATTACAGGTGTGTGCCACCATGCTGCCTCCTGATTTTCTTTTTTAAATTAACAAACATACAATCTTTGGTGACTTGCTTGTATATTTCATAATTCATTCAAAATTTTACATGATATATGTACATAATTTTCCTTATTTTCTATGGCTGCACAATACTCCCCTAAATGGTTATACCATTGTCTATTCATCATCAGTCCTTTATGGAGTTTGCAATTACACACATCACAGTAAGTATAATTTTGCATTTCTTGTCTCACATATGTGGAAATGAGCCATCAATTTAGACTTCTTTTTTAAAGAATAAAGGTATACATAGTTTTGTTAGTAATTAATTACCCTAATGATTGCGTCTGCTGCCTCATGACTTGCACAATTAACTGTGTTGATCTGGTAATTGAACTACTGTCTAAACATCACTGGTATTTTTAAATGGGTGCTCACTTTGTTACTTCTCATAGTTATTTCTCATGACTGACTTTGGATTTATAGGACTGTCCATCTCCATGGATTACTGAAGGTAAAAGGCTTCAGAAAAAGGCATGTGTTGGTTAATGGAGGTGCGTTATAATTAGGCATCAAGACACATACAGAGACACAAATGCCATACGTTTCTTATTAGTAAGAGTTGTGGAGAAAATGCATTTTGCCTGATAGCCAGGTGAAACTACTTCAGAAGGGTAATTACTTTGCAAATTGAAGACAGAAAGCATATATTTATTTTTTTGGTAGAAAATGCTGTTATCATGTCCATACCCTTTTAATTTTTAAATCATTGGCAACAAAGTAGGCAGAAAAAAAATTTATCTTAACCTTTAGTTTAAGAAAGGAAATACCACAATAAGCTTGTGGGGTGCTGACATAGATTCTGTTATCTTTAAAAGTATTGGTTCAGGGCGTTTATCATCCACTAGGAGGGTGTACCAGAACTGTCACTGTCTTGAGTTGGACACACTGTTGGGGTCACGTAATTGAAGCTCTTAAAGTGGGAGATAGGACTCAGCTTTTGCGCTTTGAATAAGAGTTATCGCCCTTCTCGTAGAAAGTGAGAGCTAGCAGTTCAGATACTTCTGTTTTTAGAATAAAGAAAAGAAATAAAGATAGACCAAGAGGATGAAAATCAACTTTTAACTTATGGCCTAAAATATAACCAGATAAAATTCACACACTGAAAATTTATTTCCAATTTTACCTTTGAACATGGAAGAAAAGTTTCCTAATAAAATTATAGGTTATACTTTTAAGAGAGGAATGATTGAAAGAGAAACTAAATATTAGGTTTTCCCCAAACTTAGGTTTCCATCTTACCTGTTAGAAAATGAAGGCTTATTATAAATGATGTCACTATTGTTAATATAGCTATGAAAATTCAGTTGAAATCACGAATATCAGTAACTTTTATGTTTTACAAATACATTTCACAACCACATTAAAGAGAGTTTTGCTACACTCGGCCATGAGATGTTAAGATGCAGAGAAGGTGACAAACGGTGAGGCTTCCCTCCAGTGGAAATGTACTTACACTTGTGTTCAATTATTACCCCAAATTCCATGCTCATGGTGACCTTTCTTACTTTCTCTAATCACAAATCCCCTCTCCCATTTCAGTACCTTAAATGTCCATTACTCTTCTTCACTACACCCCTGTGATGAGCCAACAGACTTAAAAGTATTAACCTGCTATCCTTTCCTTCTCATTTCTAGACTTTCTTTACCTTTATCAAACCATTAAAACATGTAGTCAATGTAGCATTTAGCTTCAAAGAAGGAAAGGGATATTGTATATAGATAACATTGACTAATAATAGAAATATATATTAAAGTGGTTTGACTTAAAAGGTTGAGGTCGGTGATTCTTTTGAAAGGCGGAAAAAGAAAAAATAACCAAGACAAAAGAAAAAAAATTCTTCTTGGCTCTTGGATAAACTTCTCCATTGTAGATTACGTGCTAGATGAGCAACTAGCTGAAATTTCTTCTGAGAGTTCTAAATCCTCAGTTATCTTATTTCTTCTGAGAGTTCTAGATCCTCAGTTATCTTATTTCTTCTGAGAGTTCTAGATCCTCAGTTTTCTTAATCTTGTCTAAAAGTGAGAAAGTCAGCAAAATCCTGGAGTAAAATGTGATTTAAATATGGTAGCATTTTAAGGCGTTATAGAGTCTCAGACCAGGTAGTTAATGCTTCATCTAGAATGATATTTAGTAGGGGACTCCTCACTTTCCCCTCCTCAATTCTGGCTCCATGAATAGCTACAGTGTGCCACAAGGCTCCCAGAAGGCCCGTTTCCACACTTTGATAGAGTCGTACTCATTTTCCAATTGAAAACCTGATATTTACAAGGACAAGCCAACAACTGGGAAGTCATTTGTTAAATCAGACACCCACCTGGAAATAGAACCTGGCATCAATTAACACAACTTGTTTTTCTTTCTAAAAAACGAGATTGGTCTAGAGGTGTAAGATCATCTGAAAGTGCTAAGTCCTGATACGGCCAGGATTTATTTTTTGTTGGCCAATAAGACTTTTCATCCTAGTCTTTTCTAATAATACATTTCAATAGGGTGAAAGGGCAGTAGAGAGGAGGGGCTATCCAAAGCTCGTGGGGCAGAAGATGTGATGGATGGCTGCAGGGGGTCAGTAAAATATTCTAGAATTTTGCCAACGGTTTGACCTTGTGTTCACTGATGTTTCAAAAACAATCTTTGTCAGTTGCTGCCAGGTTGCACTGTCTGACTTGCCTCTCTTGGTCCTTCTAAGAAGATGAGATCAATTCTGTGTTACCGTTCCAAATCAATTACTAAGTTGGACCAACACAAAATATGAGGGAGGCCTCAGAGAGCTCAGAGAGACAGACAAGATAGCAGGATGAATTGTGCTCACAGGCTGTGTGGGGCACTGGCCTCTGGGAACGACACCACTGTAGAATCTGACAGCTACTCAATGCCTGTGCCTGATCAACTGGGGAACGCTTCAGATGAACATATTTTACCACTAACGTGATAGCAACATCTATATTAGAAATAGCCTTAAAACAAACTTCCTAGGATTGTAATTTTTTTAACTCTGGATATACTTTAGCTAGTGGTATACAAATCTATAAATACGTCTGGATTTCTGTTTTGTGGAATAGTGAAGAATTTTTTGAATAAAGACTCCAGGTGCAGATACCCCTTGTGTCAATGACTTTGTCCTATAACTATGCCATCAGTCTCATGAAAGTTCTAATCTGGGAAACTATATGTATACACAGAAAATTGAGTTCCAAATGCAGCTAATCTTTATTATTTGGTGAGTGTGTGTGGTCCTGAGATTGAACCCAGGTGCATTCCACCAGTGAGCTATACCCCCAGCCCTTTTGATATTATTGTTTAATTTTTAAAACAGGGTCTTGCTAAGTTATCACACACTGGCCTCCAACCTGTAATCCCCCTGTCTCAACCTCCCAAATATTGGGATGACAGGTGTATGCCACTGAACCTGGTTTAGCTTTTAATCTAATATGAATAAATACCAGTCTACACTCAAAGTGCATAGCTTCCTTTGTTACTAAATAGTTTGAATGGTTGACTCAAACAAAACAATAGTTAAATTTATCAACTGTATACTACTAGTTTTAAACATTTTATCCAGATAGTCTCATTCAACATTCACAAGCAATATGAGTGTTGACAATGACCTGTTATCGGTATTTAAATTTGCATTTTTTAAAAAATTTCCATGTTTTTGCTTTTAATTATTCTAGATCTTCACCAAACCATATTGACTTGGGTTAGCATTAATTAGCCTGGCCTAAACCTTGTTCTTGCTTGATTAACCATAAAAGAAAAGATTTTATGGTGAGGAATTTATAGATAAAGATATAAATAAGCTGGACGTGGTGGTGCACGCTTGTAATCCCAGTACTTGTGAGACTGAGACCAGAGGATCCAGGTTCGTGGCCAGCCTCATCTACTTAGTGAGGCCCTCCGCAACTTAGTGAGACACTGTTTCAAAATAAAGAATAAAAAATAGGGCTGGGGGTATAGCTCAGAGGTAGAATGCCCCTGGGTTCAATCCCCAGTACTGCAAAAAAAGATAAATAAATGCAGATAGAGTTTATAGATAAAGATATAAATAGATGTCGATAGATACAGGCAGAAAGATAGCATACTAATTTATGTTTTAGACTATATAGAGCAGCTAAGAGTGAAAATGTATTTCTAAGTTGAATTGGAAAACAATGGAAGATTAGTGTAAAAATTATACACTTTTACAAAATTGCTTTGGAAATGATAAAGACTCATGTAGATGTGAAGACCGCTCTTGCTGTTGCAAAGATTCCCCCGACGAGGAAGCACTGTGTTTATTTTTTGAGGGTATGTATGTTCATATCTGTACCTCTATCTGTTTATCCAAAATGGCTCTTTTTCTCTTTCAGTGTATTTTTTTTTTTTACGGGGATTGAACCCAGGGGCGTTCTACCTCTGTGCTACACCCCCAGCCCTATTTTTTATACTTTATTTTGAAACCAGGTCTCACGAAGTTGCGGAGGGCCTCACTAAATAGAGAGAGAGAGAGAGAGAGAGAGAGAGAGCGAGAGAGCTGAGGCTGGCCAGGAACCCGAATCCTCCGGTCTCCATCTCCCAAAGTACTGGGATTACAAGGGTGCACCACCACGCCCGGCTTCTTTCAGTGTATTTTACATATTTGATTAGAAGATAATCTAGCAAATATCCTGCAAAGATATTTTGTATGGACGAAATATCAAAATATTTGGAGAAAATATAATTTTTATGAGTATAATGAGTATAATTATTTATACATTTTAAACAGATTGCAAGCCAGTCATTGCTTGTTCATCATGTATGTGTGTATTTTGAAAAGAATAGCTTTTATCATAGATGGAAATTTATTTTGATGAAATAGCACAAGAATAATTTTTAAAATACCATGGATTAAAATAATATTTTGTTATGGTAATGATTGTTTTAATCATTTAATCATATCATTTTGAATTTTCATATGTATAAAGAAACTCTTACATGGGAGAATACTTACCAGTTTTTTTCAGTTTTAGGCAGTAGTTTTACAATTCCATGAAATGATTCTTTAGTATAACTATTAGATAATATACATATATAACTATATAAATGTTTTTATGTATATATAAATACATAATTTTTTTGTGGTACTGAGGATGGAACCCAGGGACATTCTACCTCTGAGCTACACCTCCAGCCCTATTTTTTATTCTTTATTTTGAAACAGGGTCTCACTAAGTTGCAGAGGGCCTCACTAATTAGCTAAGGCTGGCTGCGAACCTGCGATCCTTCTGTCTCAGCCTCCCAAGTACTGGGATTACAAGTGTGCGCCACCACGCCCGGCTTAAATACATAAACTTTTAGGCTTAAGTAATGATTACATTCAACTGTCTACTACAGATACCCCAAATATAAGTGATTTAATCAGAAAAGTGCAGTAGTATATATCAACTAAAAATAGAATTTAAAGCCACGCGTGGTGGCGCACGCTTGTAATCCCAGTACTTTGGGAGGCAGAGACCGGAGGATCCAGGTTCGTGGCCAGCCTCAGCTCTCGCTCTCTCTCTCCTTGTCTCTCTCTCTCTCTCTCTCTCTCTCTCTCTCTCCTTAGTGAGGCCCTCCACAACTTCGTGAGACTCAGTTTCAAAATAAAGCATAAAAAATAGGGCCGGGGGTGTAGCGTGGAGGTAGAACACCCCTGCGTTCAATCCCCGGTACCGCAAAAAAAAAAAAGAAAAAAAATAGAATTTAGAGATAAACAGTTCCAAGTTAGTAATATGGGTGGACAGCAAGAAGAAAGAGAGGTTGACACTCTTTTTTTCTCCTTCACTTGTTTTAGCACTTTGCTTCTGTTCCTAACTTTGCTTGCATCCAAAAATGGTTATTGAACCCAGATATGCTCCATGCTATCATGTCGCAGGAAGGAAGAAGTGCAAAAGGTCAATGCATTGTATTCCTGGTTCTGTCTGCTTCTTTAAAGCCACCTTCTCAGGAGTGTCATAGATGTCTTCTGCTTACATCTTCTTAGCTGGAATTGAGTTATAGCAGCGGTAGCTGGCATGTATAATCTTTTGGCTGGATGCACTGTAACCCTCTACAAAATACCAAGAAAGAATTCTGTGTGGAAACTGGTTGCCTCAACCACAGATAGAGCAAATACATCAGATCAACCAAGTATTTTCATTATATAATAATAACAAGCAGGCTTTATCTCAGGAAATAATTAAAAATAAACTAACTGTATTAGTTTGCTAAGATTGCTGTCACAAAATACCAGAAACAGGGTGGCTTACCAGACATTTATTTCCCCACGTGTCTGCAGGCAAGAAGTTGAAGATCAAGATGTGGCAGGGCTGGTTTCTGCTGGGGTCTCTCCTTGATGCAAGGCTGGCTTCTCAGTGTGTCCTCCCCTCACCCCCCCGCCTCTGCCCTGGGTGTTCTTGCTGCTCACACAGCCCTGCATGTATCACTATGTGTCCAAATTGCCAAATATCCTCTTTTTATAATAACAACAGTTGGATTAGATTATGGTCCCCCAGTAACATAATAATTTTAGTTCAGTTATCTCTAAGCACAGTGATAAACTTGTGAATCATGTTTACATTTCGAATAACACAGAAATAGCCCTATAATTTTTATTTTTTTAGTAAGCTTTTAACATTGACTTGTGTTCTTTCATATTGTCATGTTTACATCTTGAAATTACCGCAAATGCAATGCTAGGGTTTGATTATAATTTGTCCCTTCCAAAATTTATGAGAGTGTATAATCCTCATTTTGAAGTCCTAAGAAGGTGGAAATTTAATCTGACTTTGGTGTTTAGAGGAGGGGCCTTTGGGAAGTGATTTGGATTAGAGGAAGTTGCCAGAGTGGACCTCCAATGATTGAATATTTGTGGCCCTATAGGAAGAAGGAGAGAGAACAGAACACACATATGCATGCGCGTTCCCTCACTTCATGATACCCTCTCGCAACAGGAAGGCAATCATCAGATCCAGGGTCCCCACCCTGCAACTCCAGAACCAGGGGTCAAAATAAATCTCTTCTTTTTTCCTCCCTCCCTCCCTCCCTTCCTTCCTTCCTTCCTCTCTTTCTTATTTGGTACTAGAGATTGAACCCCAGAGTATTCTCCTTTGAGCTACACCCTCAACTCTCCCAACTCTTTTTATTTTGAAACAGGGTCTCATAAGTTGCTGAGAGTATTGCTAAATTATTGAGGCAGGCCTTGAACCTGCAAACCTCCTGTCCTCAGATTCCCAAGTACTGGGATAACAGGCATGGCTCACTGTGCTCAGCTAACTTCTTTTCTTTATAATTTACCTAGTCTGTGGTAATGTGCTCTTGGCAATAGAAAACAGACTAATATACATCCATACTCATTCTTCTACTTTACAATGATTTGACCAAATAATATTATTTTACTTGATTCTTTTCTTTTCTTTTTTTTTCGGTACCGGGGATTGAACCCAGGGGCGTTCTGCCTCCGAGCTACACCCCTGGACCTATTTTTCATACTTTATTTTGAAACCGAGTCTCACGAAGTTGCAGAGGGCCTCACTAAGTAGCTGAGGCTGACCGCGAACCCGGATCCTCTGGTCTCCGCCTCCCAAGTACTGGGATTACAAGTGTGCACCACCACGCCTGGCGCAATTATTTTCTTAATTTGGAATGTATAATGAACATCTTTCCAATCAAAATTTATATTTCTACATCATTCTTGTAGGTAGCGACACGACATAATCTTTCTTAATGATAATTTAAGTTTATTTATATAATCTGTCCTCTTTGAAAGGATGAACAGATATTTCTTTTTAATGTCCCTACTCTCAGCTTTGTAGAAAAATGGCTATAATATTTACATTTCAAAGGGAGAGCATTTCAAAAACAAAATTTTAAATATCAAGGGAATTACCCTACTGGATAACATTTTGCATTAGGGAAAACTTTTTTGTCCACCCACTCCTAAATCATACCAGGAACATCAACATAAGATAAATTTCTTATGAAATAAACTCAAGGTAAGTGTTGAAGAACTTTAAAAGTCATGATTATTTTCTGAGTGGAAGAATTTCTGAGAGATGTTGTATGAATATAAAAACCAAGGATCTCAAGAAATATACTTATCATTGGGAGTCTAAATTTAAAAAAAAATGTCAGTTGGCTGTATGTTCAACTATCTACAGGCAAACAAAATGTTTATGCAATTTTGACAGTGACACAGTAACATTATCCAAAGCAGTTAAATCCCAAGAACTTTTCAAAACTGTGCAATTATAGACCTAGTGCCAATTATTATTCAGTGTAGAACAGTGAGTGAAAGTACTGTTACACTCAGAATTATAATAATTTCTAAAAATGGGGCTTTAATTCATCTAGTGCACTTTAGATTCTGACTTCAAGACTACATAGTTGTTATTGGTTCCTGATTTTGGTTTTATGATCTCATTAAAGAGAAAAATTCCCAGAGCCAATTAGACTGAATGGTTTTCTGATAATTACTTTGGGAATTTTTGAAAATTATAAGTCTGAATCCATAAATCCAAGGCTGCTTTGTTTGTTGTTGGGATAATTGGGGGTTGGGTTTTGTTTGTTTCAAACTGGCAGATAACTATTACCCAGTTCTTCTCCCACCCCTGGTGTTCACTATTAATATACTTCTTTTAACTATGGTGAAAACAATTTACCAAATGATAATTCATTTTTAATTATTTTATTAGTGCAATTATATTCATAGTAAGATTCGATGTGATAAAAACATACATGCACACAGCTCTTAATGTATTTCCATTAACATCCCACCCCATCCCCTCTTCTTCCTCCCCATACATGTTAGTGAAATTGGTAGTAATATCTTTATATATTGCCATAGCAACCCTTACCTTTCTTAGATTAGCTGATGTAGCATAATATTCTCTAGTTCCACCTATTATTTTGAAAATGACATAATCTTGTTCTTTGTGGCTGAGTATAATTCCATTGTGTATATATCCCACATTTAATACTATACTATTCTTACTTTCTTTTGGAAAGATATCAAGGAGTAGTTTAGCTGGGTCATAAAAAGGTTACATTTTTAGTTTTTTGAGAACTCTTCATACTGATCTCCATAGTGGTTGTACTCATTTACAATTTTACCAGCTGCATATAAGAGTTCCTATTTCCCCACATCCTCACCAGCACCTTATTTTTTGTATTCTTGATGATTGCCATTCTAACGGGTTATATGGAACCTCAGTGTAGTTTTGATTTACCTTTCCCTAATTGCTAGTGATGTTGAACTTTTTTATATGTTTATTTGTCAGTTTTATTTCTTCTGTTGAGAAATGTCTATTCAGTTCAATTGCCCAATTTTTATTTGGGTAAAATTTTTTTTAGTGTTTACTTTTTTGAGCTCTTTATATATTCTAGATCTTAGTCCTCTAACAGAAGTGTAGGTGGCAAAGATTTTATTTTAACATCTAATGTTTATTATCCACATTTGTCAATACCCTATTGTCCTATATAAAGGAATACCTAAATTTCATGCCCAGACTCATAAATTTTAACTTTATCATAGTACTTATTTTTCTCAAGGTGAAATATGTATAAAAACTGATGACAAAATCATTCATTTATCACAGTCATTGAATAATTAAAATAGAACTCCAGATTTTCAAAGAGTTTTTGCATTTATATTTAGGTATATTTTGCAGCTTTCAGCCATGATAGTTTCAGTTTGCTGACTGAACAACTAACCCAAGCTTCTTTCTTGGCACTTCTCCTTGTGGTGCCTTGAATAAAACAGTTTCCCAGCATGCTTTGCAAGTAAGAGTGGTTGTGTGACTCAGTTCAGACCAATGCCATATCAATAGCAGAAGTCATGTGAAGAGCCTGTAGGAACAGCTCTGCTTCCTCTAAAAAGATCCAGCAGGAAGAAAAACTGCTTATTCCATCTCTTCCCTCCCTTCTTCCATCAAGGACACAGTGTCTAAAGCCATAACTTGGCCGGGCGTGGTGGCACACGCTTGTAATCCCAGTACTTTGGGAGGCAGAGACCGGAGGATCTGGGTTCGCGGCCAGCCTCAGCACTCTTTCTCTCTCTCTCCCCTTAGTGAGGCCCTCCGCAACTTCGTGAGACCCGGTTTCAAAATAAAGTATAAAAAATAGGGCCGGGGGCGTAGCGCGGAGGTAGAACACCCCTGCGTTCAATCTCCGGTACCGCAAAAAAAATAATAATAATAAAAAAATAAAGCCATAACTTGCATCCAGTGATCATGAGGCATTGAGCACAAGACCAAACCACCCCATAGAGATCAGGACATGGAATCGGGCTGGGACCTTGAAAGGATAACTGAGTCATTACACAAAAAAGCCTGGAGTCATCTACACCCTGTCATCTTGTTAAGCAATAAAAAATGTCCTTTTGATGTTTTCCATCAGTGTTAGTTTGTTACATCCTGCTGAACACAAGCCTAACTGGTATGTTTTTACAGTTTTATAATGAGTATGTTAGCTCAGTATCTCCAGGTTGTAAAATTTTACATTGCTTTTGTCTTTTTAAATGTAATAAAATTGTGTCTTATACATTTATTTTTATGTAATGAGAATATTTGTCACACCCTCTCATAAACAATGTTGGGAGCTGTTTCTCCTCACTGGGATATCACATTTTCCTGATGGAGACTCAGAGGGACCGGAAAATGAGGGTAATGTGCTCTCCCATGCCCACACTTATCCCTGCCAAGATATATTCAACATGTCCAACGAAGGCTTGTGCTCTTTCAGAAAAGCTTCCAACTAGGTTGGTCAATGCCCCGGCTCAGCTATCATGTACACAGACAGATCTGAGTTGTTGAGCTCTAGGCCAAAATTCAATGTAATTTTTTCCAAGTTTCACCACAGGTAGTTACAAAGGCTTTCCCTGTCAAGTCTCTCAGGGAAACTTCTACTGCCCACACCTGACTTGGTGCATAGCCAGTGAGTCACAGTCTCTGAAAAGAGTTGCAGTCAAGGACTGGGGCCCCAACTGGTCCAAATACCTAAATTCCTAGACCCATTTATTGGGACCTCTGCCCAGATACCCTTATCAAATATTTTTGTAAATATGCCCCCGTTCCATTCTAGCACTTTCCCTCTGTCTTTCTCCACCCTCCAGATCCATAAATGGTAGGAACCTTTAGTTTGGGGATCCCTTGGCAATAAGACAAACCAGATGTCTGCGAAATTCACCTGACCAACACCTAGTGCCATTTTATGGGGAAACATGGACTTTTGGAGGATCCAGAACTTTCTCCAGTTCGGACTTTTCCTTGTGTTATCACAGTGAATGATTACAGACTTGACCATTATAATGATTTAATTACTATTTTAATCAATGACTTGGACACCCGGCAGCTTATCTTTCTCCAGCTTAGCTCAGAACAAGACACAAAGGCGGTACACAGCCAGAAATATTGTGTCAAGTAGGACTGGGCCACAGGGCCAATCCTTAGTGAAACACTAAACTTCCCTGTAGTAAAACCCCTTCATTCAGGCATATATAGGTATCTTTCAATTATACCTTTTTTTATATTTACATATTGTGGAACATTCATTTTCTAAAATTAGAATGTTTCAAAAAAAAGTTCTCACAGTTGAGCCCTCAACTCTGGAGGGACCACAGTGTCTAGGACACAGGCGTATCTGACTTTGAGGTAGAAGGTACCAGATGCCTCTCATTCCACAGTGTTTAGGGACCACTTCTAAGAATTAAAGAGAAATCAGCATCCATTAAACAATCCTGTCAAATGTGTGATAATAAAACCTGTTCTCTGTGTTTTAATACTACTCCTGGGCCTTTGAGTTCTCCTGTATCTTAAGCCAATTACTTTTTTTTCTTGAATTTTACCTGTGTCTTGCCTTCAGCTTCCTACATGCTTCACGTTTACGATGCTAAGTTTATGGCAGCATTCTGCCCTGTGATGTTTTCTTTTCTTTTTCTGGGATGGATAATTCACCAATTCATGACCATACTGATCTGGTATACATTGTATTAAAATAAAAATGATAGAGAAATAGAGAACATTTATACACATAAAGTCAGACTAGTGGATCCTGTGCAGCTGATGTTGTCACACTTTATTCTTCTAAAAAACTTTCTATATTCTACGTTGTTGCCATGCATCTGAGTATCATAGAGATTGAGCAGATAGGAAAGGATGACAGAGGGATAGAGGGAGGGAAGGAGAGAGAGAGATCATCAGTGTTCTATACTCATCCCATATGGTTTCTAGTCTCTGTTTAAAAGTTTTAGATCTTTTTGAAAATGCAAACCTTCCTCCCAACCAAGGTAAAAACTGTGTGTGTGTGTGTGTGT
>PVJS01014325.1:0-40564 GCA_004027185.1 Glis glis
CACCCCCGGCCCTATTTTTTTATGCTTTATTTTTGAAACCGGGTCTCACGAAGTTGCAGAGGGCCTCAGTAGGTAGAGAGAGAGACAGGGGGGAGAGAGAGAGAGAGAGAGAGAGAGAGAGAGGAGAGAGAGAGGGGAGAGAGAAGAGAGGAGAGAGATAAAGCGCGCGCCCGCACATGCGCACTGAGGTTGGCCGAGAACTCGGATCCTCCGGTCTCCGCCTCCCAAAGTACTGGGATTACAAGCGTGCGCCACCACGCCCAGCCAAGTCTCCTATTTCTAAGAATTTGTCTATATATTGCTTGGGGTTTTCTATATAAATATAGTGGTCCCCCTTATCTGTGGGGGACATGTTCCAAGACCCCTAGCATATGCCAGAAAACATGAATAGTATTGAACTCTAACATACTATGTTTTTCCCCATACTGTATATACATACTTATGATAAAGTTTAATTTATAAATTAGACACGAGCCAGGTGTGGTGGAACACACCTGTAATCTCAGTACTTGGGAGGCTGAGATAGGAGGATACAAGTTCAAGACCAGCCTCAGCAACTTAGAGAGACCCTGTTTAAAAAAAAATTAAAAAGGGCTAGGTGGGTAGCTTGGAGGTAGAATGCCTCTGGATTCAACCTCCAGTGCCAATAAATAAATAAATAAATAAGAAAGACACAGTAAAAAATTTAAAATATAGCCAGGCATGGTGGCACATACCTGTAATCACAATTCGTGGGAGGCTGATACAGGAGGATCATAGGTTTGAAGCCAGTCTCAGCAACTTAGCAAGACCGTTTAAAAAATAAAATAAAATGGGGGTGTAGCTTGGAGGTTGAATGCCTCTGGGTTCAATCCCCAGTAACACACACACACACACACACACACACACACACACACACACACACACACAAATTTAAAAATAATAACTAACAGTAAAATAGAACAATTATAACAATATACTATAATAAAAGATTCTATCCTGCTACTCAGAACAGCATGCAATTTAAAACTTAATTGTTTATTTCTGGAATTTTCCATTTAATATTTTAAGTCTGGTGTTGAATTCATATAACTGAAACCACAGAAGGTAAAACCATGGATAAGGGGGACTACTGTAATGACAAAGAATGCAAAAACCGACCATTTCATTTCCTTCTTTCTCCTTCGTTCCTTGTCTTTCTGCACTGGTGATAATGGTCATCTTTGTTTCATTCCTGGTTTTAAAGTGAACACTTCTAACATTTCCCTATTTAGAAAGATATTTACCCTAGTATTTTTATAATTACTCTTATCTGATTGGGAAGTTCCCTTTCATTCCACTTTATCATAAATAGTTACTGATTTTTTTAAGTTTTCATAAGTAAAATAACACAAATATAGAAAACAACATAAAAATAGAGCTTAATTATTATATGACAAACATCTTGGTACCAGCAGCTATAAAAGGAGACAAAGGAAGCCCCATGTCCCTTCCCTGTTACAAGCCCCTCCTCTCCCTACCACACTATCTGCTTTCCTGACTGTTTGGTAATCAACTCCTTGTTTTGTTTTGGTAGTTTTATTACCCCAACATGAAGCCCTAAACATAATTGCTTGGTTTAGCCTGATTTTTATGTGTCTTTTAAATCCTTTTGATCTATAAGTTTCCCCTCCATCTCTCTCCCCTTCCCTTTTGCAATCCATTTGGTGAAGACACCAGATCATTTTCTGTGTGGTCTTTTCCTTTGTAAGGTGTTGAGATTTTTTAAGCCTGATGAGATGATTATGTGTGTGTTGGGGGGAAACCCAAGGACATTCTACCTCTGAGCTAAACCCCCAGCCCTATTTTATTTTTTATTTTGAAACAGGGCCTCACTAAATTGCTCTGGGGCTTACTAAGTTGCTGAGGCTGGCCTCAAACCTGCGATACTCCTTTCTCAGTCTCCCAAGTACTGGGATTACAGGCATGTGCCACCATGTCTGGCTTTCTTTTAATTCATTAATGGAGTAAATTATATTTATGGGGGCCAATCTTCCTAAAGCAGATTAGATCATATCATTTCCCTCCAGTGGCTTCTCACAGACTTTAGAATGACCATGGTCTACAAGGCCCCAAAGAGCCCGTCTCATCTATCTGTATGATTTAATATACAATTTCCCCTCTTCCTCACTGTGTTTTACCCAGGGACTTTCTTATAGTTGCTCAAACATGCCAAGTTTATTCCCAAGCTTTGGTCACTGTGTTCACTGTTCTTTCTTCCTGGAATGCTTCTCCCCCCTGATCTTTACATGGGAGCTCCCTAGTATCATTAAATTAATGTCTCAGCTCAAAATTTCCTTCTTCAAATAGAACTTCTAAAGTAGCCCCCTAGCCACTCCCACTTTGTTTTTATAACCTTTTTATAACCTTTATATCCTGTTCATTTATTTATTTATCATCTTGACTCGACCGATAATATGAGCATTATGCAAGTCTTTTTCATTGCTTTATTCCAATATCTAAATTGGTGCCTGGCACAGAGCAGGTCCTCAATTAATATGTGTTGTATCAAAATTATAGAAATATATATATCTATTAATAGGTAAATATATTCAAACCATATTAAGCTAATAAACAAGTATGCATCCATGATATAACTTTATATTTGTTACAAAATATATCTGTATATACGTCTGACTCTGTATGGTCAAATGTCTGAAAGGACAGAGAAGCACAGGATTAATAGCAGTCATCTCTGGATGAGTAAGACACGCATGATTGGTATTTTTGTTCTTTTGCTTATCTGTCTCTTCTGGGGTTTTTGTTGTTGTTTTACTTCTTTGACAGGCACATACTGGGTTATTTAAAAATAATGAAAGTAACCTTATTATGATGAAAGAACAATTTCTCTTAGAAAATGTATGAACTAGTTGAGAAAAAACATAGAGTATCCCCAAATAGCCCAAGCATTCATTTACATCAGCATGTGTAATTATCAAGCAACACACAGTAAGTGTGTATTCCTCCCTATCCTGGGCATCACAGGGGATCCAAGGACTAAATCTGCCTTTATTTCATCATTTTATGCTGCCTTGTTTCAAAAAGAGGAATTGTTGCTCATAAGGTCACTTTCATGTTATCTATTTAGGGACATGAGATATACACAAATGAAAAGACGAACACTTACTCAATAACAATTATAATCTCTTCCCATTTGGTGGATGTGTCTTATCCAGCTTTATGTTCCCCTAGAACCTACCAGCGACTTACCTGGAATACTGGTGCTCAGTGAATGCTAGTTGAATCAAACAGTTCAGCATACACATTATCATGCTGTGGTCCTTTATAAAATGCCAAATAAAGTGAAATGAGGAGTTATTGCTTAATGGGTGCAGTGTTTCAGTTTTGCAAGATGAAAAAAGTTTGGGAGATCTGTTGTACAACAATGTGAATACACTTAAAACTACTGATCTGTATCCATGAAAATGGTTAAGATGGTAAGTAATATGTGGTAATATGTGTTTTTTGCCATAATTTTTTAAATACCAAATAAAGTGGTACAGACTGGTAGAAACAATAGTGCTAAGAGGTGAGCCCCTGAGAAATCCCTGTGACAAAAGGGGTTTGGGATGACTTTGGGAGGAGGGACTGGTGCTGGCTTAGAAAAGGAGAGTACAGCTGGGTTCCACACAAGGAAAGAGGGTGGTTCAGAGGGGTATGAAGGAGCCAGCCAGCAAATGCACTGGGAGCCAGTGAGCAAGTGAGTTGGCTGATAAGCTGAAGAGGGTTTAAGAAGGTGAATAGCTGGATCAGGGTTTGAGGGAGCTGGGTCAGAAAGTGAAAGGCCTTGCATGCAAGCTGAGTCTGGACATGAGGCTGGAGGCAATGAGAGATGGAGGCTTTAGCTTTGGGAACCGTGTGATAAAAGGTATTCTAAAAATACTAATGAGCATTCAAATTAGAATATAGTACACATTAATCTTGACCCTACTGAAAGGGACAAAAAAGAAAGCACCCAAATGTCCTAATGTGATATTCAGATGACAGTGATTGCTGAGACAGAGTCTAGACCAAGAGGTCATTTGAAGAAGTTTTTCAGGGGACAGAGAGCCTGCCCCTCACACTAGTCTAGTGGGGAAGGACAGATTCCATCACTTTCCTCTCCTAACCTTTCCCAGAGAGGCTCAGACTCACAAAAGCACCTTTTTTGTCCACGTGTGTAATTAGGTAGACAGTGGGCAGCAGTGACTTCCTGACTAAAATGCAAAGTGGAAGAAGACTGCATTTAAAAGTAGGGTTGCTATGCGCACAGACAGTGGCCATCAGTCCCAGCTGCTGTGTTCCTGGGAAATATGCCGTTTCCCCGTGGAAAGGGGAATACTCAGCTTTCCCCCAGCTCTGCTGTCAGGCCTGGCGGAAGCAGCTCCCCAGGACCTCCATTTCTAGCCAGCTGACTTGTCTTTTCAGAAACTGAAGACCAGAGTGAGTCACAGACAATAAATAGTCCCCACAAAATGAGGGACCTGTGACTCCACTGGAACTGTCCCCCACGGGCATTATGGGGCATTCCAACTCTTTATTGAAAAGAAAGGAAAATATCTAAAATTGATTTATTTACAAGTTAGTGCACATGTAGCAAAAATCATAAAATGGAAAGGCAAAAAGAAGATTTTAAAAAGCCATGTGTTGGCATATTACTATGTTAACAAGTATAAATGGACTCATACTGTACATACTATTTTGAAACCTGATTTTTTTCACTGAACACCCTATTGTGAATAATTTTTTATGTCAATAAATAAACATCTACAAAAATGATGTGTGAGGGCTACATGGAATTCCACAATCTGCAGAATACAAGAGACTGTTGTCTAGTTAACCAGCTCCCTATTGCTGGCTGTTGAGGTTTTCCTCAGTCTTTGACATTATGAACAATACTATGATGAATATCTAGAAAGCAAATAACCTCATCCCCAGCATCCTAATGTTATTGGCAAATGTGCAAAACATCCCACCTCAAAGGGACAGACCTGTAACACCTACCATCAGAAAAGCACATATCTCTTCAGGCTCCTGTATCATATGCCATTTCTTCCTGGAAGCCTTTTCTTTTCTTTTTTTTTTTTTTTGTGGTACCGGGGATTGAACCCAGGGGGGTTCTGCCTCCGCGCTACACCCCTGGCCCTATTTTTTTAAATACTTTATTTTGAAACCGGGTCTCACGAAGTTGCAGAGGGCCTCACTAGGTAGAGAGAGAGAGCGAGAGAGAGAGAGAGAGAGAGAGAGCGAGAGATGGAGAGAGAGAGAGAGAGAGAGAGAGAGCGAGCTGAGGCTGGCCGCAAACCCGGATCCTCTGGTCTCCGCCTCCCAAAGTACTGGAATTACAAGCGGGCGCCATCATGCCCGGCTGGAAGCCTTTTCTTGACCAGCTCAATCCAAAGTGATTTCTCTCAGATGCAAGTACTCTGATGGCCTGCTTAGCAGTATGCCTTCCTTCTGGCACTTAAATGTGCCTGGCTTGGCCTTTGTTACATATGCCCACTTCTCTACAATTACACCATAGAATCTTTGGAGGTAGAGCACATTGAGTACTTCTTTGGTTCCAAGGTGATAGCACATATGATTAACATTTAATATAAATATATTTAAATTCTTTCAAAAGCTAGAGGGGAAATGGGAAAGAAATTCTCTAGTTTTAAGTAGAGTTCAGGGGTAGCCATTGAGAATGAGAAACTAGAAAAAAAGCCCACATTCCTTTACCCATCCCAAAGAACTAGTAATGCCCAGCATTCTGTCTTTGACCCAGCTTCATCTCCTTGTCCCTAACCCATCAAAGTTCTGACTAATACTCAGAGCACAGCAGGAATAAATGGGATGATCATATAAAGACCATCTGACACATGTCTGCCAACACTGGCTCTAAGGGTTAGCAGTAAGCTGCCTCTATCTTCAAACCATTCCTCACATGCTCTTTAATGAGAAGGGGGAGAAAGAGATCAGCAAAACAGATGTACCCCCAAGGATTAAGGGAAGATACCACTGCCTAATCCTGGGCTTAGGACAGACATGGCAGAGCTGACTCTGCCATATGGGGTGTCATCTGCCAAAGCACAGAAATAGATGGAGACGGCTTCCAGAGCCAAGGGCTTGGTAGTCACTGAAGATGCCCTCTCTTCACCCTCAAAGGCCCTAAGATGCAACAAATTCCCAGAAAAAGTGAATGTGTGAATCCTGCTTATCAAGAAGGCAGAACTTTGACCCTGCTGCCCACAGATGGAGGCCTATCACAGATGGACATGGTCCCCTCTAAATAGGGCCTAGCAGTGTGGAAGTGCCATGGGCCAGGATTCCATCAGGGGAGGGTCAAAGTTGGTCTTCCTTCCTGGTACCCAGTTGCTCTGAGGATTATACCTCTAAGTAAGTCAGGAACCTTTGTTAAATACCTGCTTTCCTAGATTTGGCTGAAGAGCAGTGAGGATGTGGAGAAGGAAGCATAGATCCTCTCTTCACAGAGCTCTCATCTGCTAGAAGTACCCAGTTAAGGCAGAACAAGGAATATAAGTGCTCTGTTACTAAGTTGGTGAGCAGATATGAGGAGGAAGTTGGGAGTCAAAAATCAAGAACTCCAGGTTGGAAATCAGGAGCTCTAGGTTCCAGTTCTCCATGTCACCAATGAAGAGTGACACAGACATAGGCCTCTAGTCTTTGCACTAGAAAAATGGAAGACCAATCTCAATACTGCCCACAGAAGAGCTGCTGGGTCAGGACATGGTTCTAAAAATATCCCCAGAGGGCTCCAAAAATGCCTCTATTGTGGTCAACACTTATACATCTGGACTTATCCCAAAGCCAAGAAATCCCCAGAGGGCCAGCATCTGTCTACTCTGGGTACTTAGGAAGCCTGTGTCAGGGTCTTCTGGCAGATCAACAAATCTAGTCCAGGGCTATACAGTATCTTCTCTGTCTCCAAACTGGAGTCTAATCCATCCAGGGGACTCAAGATAAATAACCTGCTTACTTCCTTTTACCTCTTATCCTTTCTAACTCTGGTCTCAACTGCTGATGCAGCAAGAAGTACAGGACTGAATAGCAGCTGAGGGAGACACTCTCAATCCTCAGGAGACCCAGCGCTTGCTCCCGACAAGGATAAAAGAAGCACTATGAGCTAAGAAATGTGAATCAGAATTTTGGAGTTGGATGAAAACACACACACACACACACACACACACACACACACACACACCTACTACCTGGAGTCAAAGAAACATACTGTCACTTGAAGTATGGAGTAACACCAGAGAATTGTAGGAATAGAGGAAGAGCAGTTAAGACAAGGTGGAAAACTTACTCAAATCAGTGAAACCAAGAAGAGTTTAAAATTTTCTAAGTTAAAGCAGAAGACTCTGACCCCCGTACCACATCTCCTTGACCCACATCTACTTCAGTACAGCTGCCCTGTGTGAGTTCAGACCCACCTCCTGCTTGAGGGAGGGTCACACCTCAAGCATGCAGTGCCCTGGGCCTTCTCTAACACTCAAGGACAGGACAGTGCTTGGCTAGAGAGGTGAGAGCAACCTGCTTGCAGGATGAGGGATCTCAGTTTCTTGCCCCAGAGCACACAATTCTGCAAGGCTTTCTGCATGACTCCCAGGAAGTTCTGGTGGAACTGAGTCCCTACTGCACATATTAGGAATCTTAATAGTAGCCCTAATATTGGGTTCTCCTCCTTCCCTGTCTCATTCACACTCATGCTGCTCCCTCATTTCTGCACTCAGTCCTTGTATCAGGTTTTGCTTTCAGCTGAACCCCAACCAAAATATCAGTAGAAAATCTGGTGATGACAAATTGGTTGGAGAGTTTGATGGTAACTTGGCATATTTTTTTCAAGGGATGACAAGTTGCTCTGAACAGCTTTCTCCATAATGCCCTTGGCTTTCTATTCATCCGCCTGGTCCAGTTACTCAACTCAATGGCAAACCTAATCTGCATTGTCCTATCCAGCAATCTCACAGAAAGAGTGAAGGGACTGGAAGTTCTTTCCTAGTGCTCTGTAGCTCTTTGAAAGCATTGTTCAGGAGGGACAGTTATTATACAACCTCAGTCTCACCTTCCCCACTGTATGTTGTCCCATGCTGAGATCCTCTAAATACCATTCCCTTCAGGAAGAACCAGCAGGCTTTGCAAGAAGCATGACTTCCCTTTTAAAAAAGAAGAGTCGCCATAGAAGGGAAGTCACCCGAAGTACATTGGGGAAGAACACTGAGGTGCTGTATGTGCTCCAATCTATACTCATCCAGAGGGAACCTGGGGAAAGATGATATGCATGTGTGCCACACACAAACAAACACTTACCCTGAAAAATACACATATACATACCCGGGGGAAAAAAGCAGGAAGAAACATCAAAATATTAGCCAAAGTTCTCTATGAGTAATAGAATTATGGGTCATTTTTTCCTTTCCTTTGTACTCCTGTGTATTGTCTACAATGAATGCATAATACTCTTAAGTTTTTAATTATAAAAGAATAACACTCATCCCTTCCACACTATGATATCCGTAGAGCCCTAAACACAACCTATAAACACCCAAAGATTCAGTTAATGGAGTAATCTGGGACAACAGCAGACTCCAGTCCTTATGCCTAGAGATTTTTAGACAAGGGATGTGGACACACAAAATATTATCATTATCAAGCATTTTCTCCCTGAGTAACTTGGTCTTTCAGAGGAAGTGAAGCACAGAAATACAATTGCCCACACACCTCTGCACCTGAACCCTGACATTTATAACTGCTGCCCCCTCTGCCTCTGTTTCTGGGCTGCTCCTTTAGCCCTGCCTACCTAAGAATCACAGGAGGGAAGGGGGAATCAAGCCTAGTATTCTGGCCATCCAGGGATTTGGGCATCCTGCTGAACAGTAGGGGACTGAAGGGCAGCAGTCAGTGAGCCAGGGAGCCCTGAACCAAGCCAGTTGTTAAGTAGGCGTGAGAACCCATCAGCTGGAAACGCTGAAGGCGGGCAGGCAGGCGGAATGATTCTGGGTGAAGGAACATTGTAAATGTTGTCACCCAAAATAGAGCAGAGCTGAACTTGGCTCCCAGGCATTGCAAGCCTCCTTCCTGCTCCCTTCTGAGCCCTCAGAGATGCTCCCCAGGAGTTGCACCTCCTCCTGCTGCTGCCAGGATTGGCTCTGTCTGCACTGCTCCTCTGGGAGCTGGGGACAGGGGGTAGAGGAGAAGCTCTGATCTGGAGCATCAGGAGTCAGCCCTGGGGACAGCTTAGTCCCTTCTGGCCCAGCAGCCATAAAAATAATATAAGCCTGGCCAGGCATGGTGGCACACACTTGTAGTCCCAGTACTTGGGAGGTGGAGACCAGAGGATCCGGGTTCGCGGCCAGCCTCAGCAACTTAGTGAGGCCTCCGCAACTTCGTGAGACCCGGTTTCAAAATAAAGTATAAAAAATAGGGTCAGGGTGTAGCTCGGAGGTAGAACACCCCTGGGTACAATCCCCGGTACTGCAAAACCAAAAATAATAATAATATAAGCCAGACACCAGGGAACTCAAAGAGGCCAAAGACAGACTCTACTGGGAAGATCACCTGGGCCTCCTTACCTTCACATGGCCTCCACTCTCCACCTGCCTCTCCTATGACCTCAGCCCCTAGCCCCACTCTTCCTCCTATGTTCCATGAACTGTCTAGTCATCCAAGTCAGGAACCTTCAATAAATCTTTCTTTCTTACCCCCAGAGGTAATTACTCTCTCCCCCTTCATGTCTGCTCTCTGATTTATTACCTTCCTCCTTTTCTTACAACTTCTATTGTACTTTAGGCCTTCATTATCTTTCCCCTAGATTCCTACAGGAATTTCCTAACTGCTCCCCCTACTTTAACCCTTCCTAAGCCATCTCCACATCTCTAGATGTGATTCCCTTCATCTGCTCTTCAGACACCTTTCAGTAGTCACCCCCCCTCCCTGCTCCACTTACAGAATGAGGTCACAACTCTAACATGGCCCTCCCTCAAGGTCCTGCACCAGCTCTCTGGGAGCTCCTTTGCTAGCCTATCTCCTGCCTTCTCTCCACTCTCACACCTCATGTTCTAGCTACAGCAGATCTCTCAGACCTCCCTGTATTTTCTAGACTCAGTTCAGATAAGACTTTGGACAGGAAGCCTGCTAAGGGCCCTGCCTATGAGCTCCTCTCTTTGTACTCCCTGTCAGTGTCCACAACTTCTGTCATCTTGTCAAATACAGGTTTCTTTCCTTTGTGTCATCACAAGTAGCCTAAAAGAGCTTGAAAGAAAAAACTATGTCTGACATATTTGTTTGTCCCTAGTACCTACCACTGTGCCCCATACTTTACAATATTCAAGATACACTTACAGCTTAGGATGATACCATTAGTGATCTTAATTCACATTAGGTATTTTATTACTGCTACCAAATTATAAGCAACTTGAAAATATAGGTCATGTATTGAATTTCTTTTTATCTATCTAAATGTGCAGCACGTGGCATATGAGCACATCAGTATGCCTTAGGAAACAATTGATGAATACATAGCTCAATCATAAAGGTAGCTACTCATTCATTCCACAAAGATGTATTGAGCACCTGCTATCTATTTTCCAGGCACTACTCTAATACTAAAGATGTGGTAGGAAAAAAAAGACAAAAATATTTGTCCTGTTGGAGTCTACCATCCTAGGAAAAGGAAACAGACAATATTTATAAGACAATAAAATACATAGTTGTTAGATAATAGTTAAGAACTTAGAAATAAAGAAATAAAACAGAGAGAGGGAGAGGAAATGATAGAGGGTTGCAGTTTTAGGTAGGGATACCTGAGAATCCTCACTGAGAAGGTAGCAGTAGAAAAGGTGAGGGAAGTAAGGAAAGAAGTCATGCAGATTTCTAGGTGAAGCAAGTAAAGGGAACAAGTGCAAAGGTCTGGGGACAGGAACATCATGTCTGGTTGGTTCCCAAAAACAAAGTGGATAAAGTGGGAGAAGTGAGGAGAAGCCTAGCCGGGGTCAGAGAGGGACTAGACCAGAATATGCAAGTGAGCCTTTAGTCATTTTACTCAGGGTAAAGGGAAAAGAGAAAATAAAAGGGAAAAAAAAAAAACAGGCCATATGAGACTTGGAGCAGAAGGATCACGTGGGCTGATTTATTTTTGATTTTTTAGTCAGTCTGGCTGCTGTGTACATATTTGACTGAAGAGGGGCAATGGTGGAAGCAGAAACACCAATTTGAAGGCTACTAAAACCTTACAAGGGATCATGGTGGCTTGGACCTACTAGATAACTGGGGAGGCAATGAGAAGGTCTGGATTCTAGATGTATTTTGAAGGTGTAACTTACAGGATTGTGAGAGGACTGGGTGTTGAGTGAAAGAAGAGAAGAGCCCAGGATGGCTCTAAGATTTTTGACTTGAACAACTGGTCTTGCCTTTTTTAAATTGGGGAAGGTTGAGCCGGGCGTGGTGGCACACGCCTATAATCCCAGTACATGGGAGGCTGAGACCAGAGGATCCAGGTTCGCGGCCAGCCTCAGCTACTTTGTGAGGCCTCCGTAACTTAGTGAGACCCTGTTTCAAAATAAAGAATAAAAAATAGGGCTGGGGGTGGAGCTCAGAGGTAGAATGCCCCTGGGCTCAATCCCCAGTACTGAAAAAAAAATTAAATTGGGGAAGGTTAAAAGAGACATTTAGGCAATTTTTCCCATCAAATCACAAACTCCCTTTTTCAGCCACAGTGCCTGGCAACATGAGAGGTGCTAAATGTGCCTCTTCATAAATTGACTGATAGATCACTAGTAAACCCACGCTCAAGACAAACTATGACTTCATCAATGGGAGTCCTGACTAAAAAAATACATAAATGCAATTTTAATAAAAAATAGAAAGAGAAAAGAGAAATAGAGTTTGATAGTCAGAATAATGGGCCCCTAAACATGTCCACATCCTAATTCCCAGAACCTGTTAATATTTTACCTGAAAGGGCAATAAGGACTTTTTCAGAAATTAAGAATCTTGGGTTACCAGGGTGGGTCCGCTGTAATCAGAAGGGTTGTGATAAGAGGGAGTGCAAGTGGCTTCAAAAAGCTAGAAAAAGGAAGGAAACAGCCAGGCATGGTGGCACACGCTTGTAATCCCAGTCCTTGGGAGGCTGAGACTGGAGTATCGCAGGTTCATGGCCAGCCTCAGCTACTTAGTGAGGCCCTCCTCAACTTAGTGAGACCCTGTTTCAAAATAAAGAATAAAAAATAGGGCTGGGGGTGTAGCTCGGAGGTAGAATGCCCCTGGGTTCAATCCCCAGTACTGCAAAAAAAAAAAAAAAAGAAAAGAAAGAATAAAAATAGAACTGGGGGTGTAGCTCAGAGGTAGAATGCCCCTGGGTTCAATCCCCAATATCACACACACAAAAAAATCTTAGAGCCAACGTGGACTTTTCTCTCCCTCCACATCCAATCCTCTCACAAATCCTATAAGTTCTACCTTTGCTTACATTCTAGATGTATTAAAAATACATTAAAAAATTCAAGTACTTCTCATCACCTCCCCCAAGTATCCTCCTGGTCTAGCCACCATGATCTCTCACCTAGTTGTTTTAATAGCCTTCAAATAAACTAGGTAGCTGGGCATGGTGGCACACACTTGTAATCCCACTACTTGGGAGGCAGAGACAGGGGGAGCAGCCCAACACCGAGAAAATGAGCAGGTGAAACATGGCCCCCCTGGAGTAGGCTAGCACAGGCGCAGAACACCACAGCACTGAGGACATGGATGGATATGGCATGGCCCCCCAGAACCTCCCAATGAGAACATGGGTGAGTGAGATAAAGGGAGGCAGCGTGTCACCAGCACTCTGAAACTCGAAAATCGGCTGGCAGGAAGACTGCTTCTTAACAAGAAAAGTGGGGCAGACAACACTCAACAAAACAAAGAGAACTGAAGAGAAGCGGAGTGCGAGGCAGCGGACAGAGCAGGGGGCTATACAGAACTGCACGCATTTCACCTGGTAAGTGGAGAGCGGAGGCAAAGGCACCATCTATGCGGGGCCACACCTACTGCGACTCCTGGAGACCAACAGCAAAGAGACAGCAGATCCTTGTGAAACCAGCGACTATAGACCACCATTGAAATCGACCAACTCAGGAACATGATGAAGCCCAAGTCAATCTAGATCCGTACCTACAACGACGATGGTTTCAAGGGGTGGGCCGTAAGCGATGAGGAGAGACAAACAAGAGGTGGCCATACACAGGAGCAGCCCAACTCTGAGAACACGAGCTGAAGAGCCACATCCCCCATGAGCAGCCCAACACTGTCCTGGAACACCCCAGAACTGAGGACATAGGTAGATGAGACAAGACCCCCTCCCCAGCAGCCCAGCACTGAGAACATGGGTGGGTCAGCCCCTAGCCCCGCCCCCAGAGGCCCCCTGCACTGGGGACACAAGGCAGGTGAGCCCTTGGCCCTGCCCCCAGAAAGCCCCTCCCCCTGGCACTGGGGACACAGGGCAGGTGAGCCCCTGGCTCCACCCCCGGAGACCCCCCCAGCGCTGGGGATGTGGGGCCGGTGAGCCCTCAGTCTCACCCCCGGAGAACCCATCCCCCCGGTGCTGGGGACGCAGGGTGGGCAAGCCCTTGGCCCCGCCCCCAGAAAACTCACCCCGGCGCTGGGGACGTGGGGTGGGTGAGCCCTTTGCCCCGCCCCCAGAGACCCTCCCATGCTGGGAATGTGGGGTGGGTGAGCCCTTGGCCCCACCCCCAGAAAACCCGTCACCCCAGGAACTGGGGATGCGGAGTGGGTGAGCCCTTGGTCCTGTCCCCGGAGACCCTGGGCGATGGGGACATGGAGTGGGCCAGCCCTGGGCCCCATCCCCAGAGACCCCTCGGTGCTGGGGACACGGGGCCGGTGAACCCTTGTCTTCGCCCCCAGAGACCCTCTGTTGCTGGGAATGTGGGGTGGGTGAGCCCTTGGCCCTGCCACCAGAAAACCCCTCACCCTGGCGCTGGAGATGCAGGGCGGGTGAGCCCTTGGTCCCAGCCCTGGAGACCACCATCGGTGTTGGGGATGCGGGGTGGGTGAGCCCTTGGCCCCGCCCCTGGAGAACCCCTCCCCCCAGCATTGGGGATGCGGGGCGGGCGAGCCCCCAGCCCTGCCCCCGAGTACCCCAGTGCTGAGGTCACAGAAGGATGAGCCACAACCTTGCACAGGAGGGACCACAGACAAAGAGAGAAAACCTCAGATGAGTGAAGAAGGCGAACTAACTGGGGGAGAGGGAGGGAAGGAGAGGGAAACAAACTGGTGCACAGGATGGACATACACAAAGATATCAAAGTCAACTACTATGCTGAAAACGGGAAGGAGGGAGGGGGGAGCTAGGAGGTGGGAATTGGGGAGGGCTAATTGACTGATGAGTGCGTGTATATGTCAACCACCCTGAAATCCTTCAAGATGTATGATCGCAATGCACTAATAAAATAAAAAAATTAAAAATTAAAAAAATAAAAAATAAAATGGGGCTGGGGGTGTAACTCAGAGGTAGAATGCCCTTAGATTCAATCCCCAGTACCACTAAATAAACAAAGAAACAAACTAGGTAATTTCCTAGTTTGGGTCACTATAGTATTGTTATATAATATATTAATATTAGGGAAAGTTGAATGAGGGGTATATAAGAACCCTCTGTTCTAATTTTGAGAGTTTTCTGTGAACACCATTAGGAAAGTGATATACAGAGATATGAGATAAATAGTTCACATTTTGAAAAGGGCTCTTGCTCTTGAATAAATATTTGGTTAAGGAATAATGTCCTCCATAAAGATTACAACTTTTTTTTTCTTTTTGGTACTGGGGACTGAACCCAGGGGAATTATATCTCTAAGCTACACCCCCAACCCTTTTTGGTTGTTTTATTTGAAACAGTCTCCCTAAGTTGTTGAGGGTCTTGCTAAGTTGCTGAGGCTGGCCTTGAACCTGTGATCCTCCTGTCTCAGCCTCCCAAGTACTGGGATTACAGGTATGTAATACTACACTTGGTTCATGATTATGTCTCTAGTTCTACTTTACAGTAGATAGAATACAGCATTCTCCAATTAATAACAGTAGAAGGTACACAGGATTCACCAATGGATGCTAAAATTAGTGGCTACAGGTTGGAAGAGAAAAAGGATTTTCACAGTTTTAGAGTATGTCCTCTAAGATATTTTTAGCTATAAAGGGAAAGGTAGTAACTTAACTGTGGAGAAATTGAACAGACACCACCCAACCACATGACCAAGATTATCATCACCAGTTAGATGCCCTAAAAAGGACACAACATCATTTCTGTTCATCTTGGCAAAAGGCATAACCTCGATTCAATAATGAGAAACTCTTAGACAAACCCAAACTGAGGTACATTCTTCAAAATAACTGATTATCAGCTGGACAGGGCGAGGTGGGGGGCAAACTTGTAATCCCAGTACTTGAAGGGTTGAGACAGGTGAATTGCAAGTTCACAGCCAGCCTTGGCAACTTAGTGAGGTCCTCCATAACTTAGTAAGACCCTGCTTCAAAATAAAAAAATAAAATAGGGCTGGGGTATAGCTCAGAGGTAGAATGCTCCTGGGTTCAATCTCCAGTACCCCCCAACACACATACAAACTGATCAACACTTTTCAAAAGTGTCAAGATCATGGAAGATAAGGGAAGACTAAAAAACTTACAAATGAGAGGAAGTTCAATGCAGTGAGGGATTCGAGGCAGGCTCATGGAGCAGGAAGCATAGGGAGAGACATGCTGACACTAGCAATAACTCCTTCTAGCCAGCTCCACCTCAGATGTGATCCTCTAAGCCTTCCACAAAGGTCACTAGATTCCTCCTCTAGAAAACTAGATACCAAAGATGTCTGAGTCAAAGGCATCAAAATCAGTGGCCCCTTCAAAGACCAGTTCAAAAAGGGCTATTAAAACATGTTGCCCCATTCCCTAGGTCAAGCCAAAAAGAAAGGATTATCACATGACATGGCTTGCTGAGGACCTTCAGTCTTGGGTCTTACTTCTGTCAATAATACCAAAATGTGCCATCTGTCACTCATCCTGGTCAGTACATGTTCTGCCCAACTGTACCATGAAAGCAGGCCCCCACTGTGCCTTGTAGGGTTCTTGGGTGATATTACAAACCACATGGAAGCCGGGTGTGGTGGCGTACACTTGTAATCCCAGTACTTGGGAGGTGGAGACCGGAGGATCTGGGTTCGTGGCAAGCCTCAGCTACTTAGGCCCTCCGCAACTTCATGAGACCCGGTTTCAAAATAAAGGATAAGGCCGGGCGTGGTGGCGCACGCTTGTAATCCCAGTACTTTGGGAGGCAGAGACCGGAGGATCCGGGTTCGCAGCCAACCTCAGCGTGCATGCGCGATCTCTCTCTCTCTCTCTCTCTCCCTAGTGAGGCCCTCCACAACTTCGTGAGACCCGGTTTCAAAAATAAAGCATAAAAAAATAGGGCCGGGGGTGTAGCGCGGAGGTAGAACGCTCCTGGGTTCAATCCCCGGTACCGCAAAAAAAAAAAAAAAACCCAAAAAAAAAAACCCCAAAAACAAAATAAAGGATAAAAACTAGGGCCGGAGGTGTAGCTTGGAGGTAGAAAGCCCCTGGGTTCAATCCCCAGTACCGCAAAAAAGAAAAAAAAAACCACATGGAGATTGTTCAGCTTCAGCAGAAGCCTGAGCTATTAAAGAAAGCTTTTAAGTACCAATTGCCCTGATTTGGCTCTCATACACTGGTGTGAAATGGCACAACCATTCTGGAGGGCAACTTGATAACATGTATCAAAACTCCTTGACAATGTTCCTTTCCTTTGACTCAGCAATCTTGCTTCTAGGAATTATCCCAAGGAAATCAGGGATGCACACAAAAATTAACATACAAAGTTATCATCCCAATATTATCTCTGGTAGTAAGAAAATGTTTCAATAATGCTCTGCAACTGAAAGCTGATTAAATAAAGTATGGGAAAATCCTTAGATGGCCTAATATGTACTGTTAAAATCACATTTTACAAAACCAGTTTGCCATATAGGAAGATTGATTCTAATTTGACATGTGCGCCATGGGGGAGAGAAGAGACATGTAAATAAAAGATGAAGGAAGAAAACACGCCTTAATGGTGGTTATTTCTAGGTGGTGGAGATATTCACAGATCTTTAAATTTGCTTTATACCTTTCTGTTGCTTCTAAATTTCCTCCAATAGATACATTGCTTTTCTAATAAGGAAAATATAGAGCCCCCACTGTAGAGACTCATTAGCTTGTCCTAGAGTCTTTGGTAAGTCAGAAGTGAAACCAAAAGCAAAGACCATGGTTCTCACTAGCCCGCCTCAGCTCACAGGCTGCCTGCATGTGCAGCGGCAGCTCAGGGGCAGTGGTTCTTAACTGGGCAATGTTGTCCCTCAGGGACAGGTGGCATGTCTAGAGACATTTTTGCTTGTGGTGACTGAGGGAGAGGGTGCTGCTCGCATCTAGTGGCGAGAGGTCAGGGATTCTGTGAAACATCCTACAATGTCCAAAATAGCACCCCACGACAAAATTATTTGGCTCAAAATGCTAAGAGTGGCACCGTTGAAAAGCCCTGCTCTAGGAGAAGGAAGCCATAATCTATTCCCACCCTAGACTTTGAACAAGCTCAAGTAGCTCAAAGGTATATCAGGAACTGCCAACCTGTCTCATATCCTGTGTGATCCTAGTGCCTTCTGCTTCAAACAGGATCTGGCTCAGCAATTAATGGACCCCAGGGTGCAGAGCATGGAGGACTTAATTACTTATGTTAAACAACCTGCTTCCAACTGGAGAAAAATAAATTGCTCATTTCATACCAGAGCCATCACCAACACAAACAGAACACGGCTTAGGATCAAGAGCTCAAATAGAGGGGATGAGCCAGGGCTGGGGGTATACAGACAGGGCAACAGCAGCTATAAACAGGAATCCTTCCTCTGCATCTTCACTCCCAGCTCCTCAAGAGTCCTGAGTGATCATGCTAAACTTCGCTTCCAAGAATCCTCAGAGTAGGAGAAGAGGGAAGAACTCTGCCCAAACCCTGAGAAAGGCTCTTTCCCCTCTGGAAATCTCCTCCATCAAAGGGAACACCTGCTTGGACTTATCCTGGAGCTTCCAGGGGTGATGAATGTGCTGCCAGCATTTCCCTTTCTCTGTGACCTTGGGCTCAACTTAGCAACTCATAGAACTCAAAAGCTAGAAAGAACTTTTACCCAAACACCCTCCCTTTATAGATCAGGAGACCAAGTCCCAGAGAAGCTAAGAATTGGTCCCAAGTCATAAAGCTCTGGCAAAGCCAAACCTGAACCCAGATCTTCCATTCTCTTTATTCCTTAATGGATCTCAGTCACTAGGAGGTTAGATGCTCTGTGACCTGCAAGCCACTAAGCCTGTTAGAGGAGGTTGTCACTCTCTAGTGGCATTTGATGAGAACTGATGTGGGGGGAACCACACAGAAATATGCACACATTGGCAGACTGACATTTTTATGTCCCATTTGGCTGCGGCCACTGAGGATAAGCTCTGAGTTTAAGCAGAAGATGCATGAGGAAGGCAGAGATCTGTCCCATAAGTGTGCAGCCCTTATGTATCTATTGCCATCTCCTTCAGGTAGCCTGGCAAATCTTATTTCAGCCAAACAAAACAGTTGTTGCCAGCTCCTTTCACTGGATAGCTGACCACACAGTCGCTCGCTGCATTGGTGCAACAAATATTTACTGAGCTGGTCAAAGGCCATCTGGGTCTGATCTAGTCTAAGGTCGAGCCCTGGTACAGACCCTCTCCTTGGATTTCTGAGAGACTCCTTACTCCTTACTCCTTACTCCTTTAGGTTTCCTCACAGTGAGCTTTTCCTTACTTAGCTTGGGAGACTCTGACTTTGGCTTGTGACCAAAAGAGCAAAAGTAAAACTAAATGAAAGGTAGATACACTGCAATGAATTCCAGGTGGGTCAGCATTAAATGTAAACTTAAAACCTAGAAGGAAAGAGATTGGCCTATTTACCCCAGCAATGGAGGGAAAAGTATCTTCTGTCAGATGATAAAATCAGAGACAAGACTGATGGATTAAAAAGAAGGAAAGCATAAGGACAGGGAGGTAGAGCATTATGGTTAGAATGTGGCCTCTGAAGTCAAAGAGACCTACCTCTGCCTCTTACTGTATGGCCTTGAGCAAGTTACTTAACCTCTCTAAGCCTCAGTTTCCCACATGAAAAATGGGATAATAGTAATAGTACCAGCCTGCTAGGGTTGTTATAAGGACTGAATGCAGTAGTGCATGCCAAACAATTTCATAGTAATGGTGCATATTCAATACCTATTATTTCTGGCACATAGGAGCAACTTAGCACTCATCCTCCAATCTGATCCTACTTTTCCCCAGAAAATCCTAGAAAAAAATGGCACTGTAAACTTCCTTGGGCTGCACAATTCACTGCCGTATGGATTAACACCACTGTGTCTCTGCTCCTTCTAAGGCACACAGAACTGCCCTAGCTAAGTGGCAACTTGGGGTCCAGACACTAACTTACCCAGAAATTCTGGAAGGCTGGTCTGAAATGTGTAAAGGGAGAGAGAAAGCCCTTGCCTGACCAAAAGAAGTAGAAGCTCAGCATCCTGTGAGGATTCATACTCTTCAAAGCCCGTGGAGAAATTAGCACCCTTTCAGATTGCTGCTGCCACAGAACTGGACCACATGGAGTGAAAATGCCCTCCAAGTCAGTGTCCTCCCTCTAAGAGCCACACCTCTTCTTACCTGAGACTAAGCTGAACACTCTTCAAGAGTGGGCTTTGTATCCTATGTTCTCTACAACAATCTGAATGGGATTCCATACACAAGAGATGCTCTAAGTAAAGCAGATATAAATATCTGTTTCCAGGTTTTTGTGTGGACATAAGTTTTTAATTACTTTGGGTAAATACCAAGGAGCGCAGTTGCAGCACTATATGGTTAGTTTTGCTAAGACTGTCAAACTGTCTTCCGAAGCAGCTAGACCATTTTTGAATTCCCACCAGCAATGAGTGAGAGTTCCTGAGGCTCTACGACCTCACCAGCATTTGGTGTTGTCAGCGTTTGTTCATAATCACCCAAACTTGGAAGCAACCAATATGTTCTCCAGCAGATAAACAAACAGTGGTACATCCACATAATGGGATATTATTCAGCACTAAAAAGAAATGAGTTTTAAGCCCTGAAAACACTGCTAGAGTTTGGATATAGTTTGAATGCTCCCCAAGGTTTCATATGCTAAAATGTAATTCCCTTTATGAGGTATTAAGAAGATGAAAACTATATAACTTACATGTTTAGAGGTGGGGTTTTTGGGAAGTGATTAGGATTAGATAAGGCCACTAGGGTGGAGACTCCATGATTGAATCCTGGTGGCTTTATAAGAACAGGGAGAGAAAGCAGTAAGATATACATGCATACATATATGCACTCCCTGTCTCTTGCCATGTGATGCTCTGCACCACCTCAGGACTCTGACAGCAAGAAGGCCATCACTAGATATGACTATAGACCTTGCAGCTCCAGAACACTGAGCCAAAATAAACCTTATTTCTTTAAAAAGCATCCTGCCTCAGGTATTTCCTTATAGTAATGGAAAATGGATTAACTTGGACATGGAGGAAATGTAAATACATGTTACTAAATGAAAGAAGCCAATCTGGAAAGGCTACATATTATATGATTCCAACTAACTGATATTCTGGAAAAGGCAAAACTATGAAGATAGTAAAGAGATCAGTGGATTCCAGGAGCTGGAGAGAGGGAGGGATGAATAGGTGGAGCGCAGAATATTTTTAGAGCAATGAAAATACTCTTATGATAATGAATACATGTCCTTATAACTTGTCCAAATCCATAGACTGTACAACATCAAGAGTGAACCCTAACATAGAGTGTGAGCTTTAGCCAGACGTGGTGGCTCACACTTGCAATCTCAGTACTTGGGAGGCTGAGATCACAGGATCGCAGGTTCGCAGCCAGCCTCAGCTAGTTAGTGAGGCCTCTGCAACTTAGTGAGACCCTGTTTCAATATAAAGAATAAAAAATAGGGCTGGGGTGTAGCTTGGAGGTAGAATGACCCTGAGTTCAATCCCCAGTTCCAAAAAAAAAAGTGTGAACTTTAAATGAAAATGATGTGTCAGTGTAGGTTTGTCAATTGTAACAAAGGTACCACTCTGGTGGGGATGCTGATAAATTGGGAGGCTACATATGTGTGGGGCAGAGAGTATATAGAATATCTCTGCATCTTCTCTCAATTCTACTGTGACCCTAAAATTACTCTGAAAAAAATGCCTTGGAAAAATACCTCTAAATATTCTCAGCAAATGGAAATAGGAATGTGTGTCTTAAATTCACAGGTGGAGGCCACGCATGCCAGGACTGGCTCCCCTCCCATCCACAAGGGGCAGTGTTTTATCCATGCTGTAGTAGGTACCTTCAGTTCTAGCAGAACCCTCAGTGATTTAGGTGGAAGACTTCAGAAACCTCTGGCACACCCACACTCTCCTGGGAGGCTTTCCAGGAGTTAATTATTGTCTAAACAACCTTTGGATCTGGCCCCTTCGCAATGCCGGCTGCCATTGCCTTGGTTCGGGCTTCCTCATCCCTGCGATGATCTTTTTCAGCCTCTGGAGGGTCATCGCTGTCACCAGACACTCTCACTCCCATTTGTCCCCCACAGAGCTATCAGAGACCAAAAACTAATCTTTCCTCTATACAAACCTTCAAATTATCTCTTGGTACAAAGAGTAAACACCAAACCCCTCAGCACAGCATATAAGACCTTTCACAATCTGGCCACAACCTATATTAGCAGCAGCATCTTCTATCATTTGGAAAACAAAGTGCACTTCATGCCTTCATATCATTGTTTTCTATATTATCCCCACCTCCTTATACCTCTTCTGTGCCATCTTCTCCTAGTTGTTCCTCGACTGTCTCTGACAATCTCCCAAACCCTTCCTCAGGACTATGGGGGGCAGCCTCTGGGGTGATCCTCAATGACCCTGCTCCTAGTACTTCTGCCCCCTGCAATGCTTTCCCTTTGAACATGGGTGGACCTAGTTACTCACTTCTAATAAACAGAATATCGCAAAAGTGATGGGATATTACTTCATACAAAAAGACAGTGATATCTCTCTCTCTCTCTCTCTCTCTCTCTCTCTCTCTGAGAACTGATGTCTCTGACCAACAGCCAGTGAGAACCTCACACCTGTCAATAGTCATGTGAACAAGCTTGAAAGCCCCTGTTGACCCTGAGATGACTGCAGCACTGGTTGACACCTCAACTGTAGCTTTGTGAAAGACCCTAGGCTGAAGGACTCAATCAAGTCTGGATTCTTGACCCACAGAAACTGTGTGAAAATAAATGTATATTGTTTTAAGCCAAAAAGGTCTGGGATAATTTATGATCACAGATAACTAATAACCCAGTCACAAATAACTGATAAGAGGACCCAGCTCAAATGCCACTCATCTATTAAGCACTTCCAATGCCCTCTTCTCTCTCCCAGATCATCTATACCCCTTCCATTGCTCATGGCATAGATCCAACCTCCTTAACATAGCCCCCAAGGCCCTACATGATGATCCAATTCAACTCACTTCCCAAACTCATCTTTCACCACTGCCCAGGCCGACTGGGGTAACAGATTTTCTTCAGTTAATTCAGTCTCTCTCTCTCTCTCTCTCTCTCTCTCTCTCTCTCTCGTGGTACCGGGGATTGAACCCAGGGGCGTTCTACCTCCGGCCCTATTTTTTATACTTTATTTTGAAACCGGGTCTCACGAAGTTGTGGAGGGCCTCACTAAGTAGCTGAGGCTGGCCGCGAACCTGGATCCTCCGGTCTCTGCCTCCCAAGTACTGGGATTACAAGCGTGCACCACCACGCCCAGCCTTCAGTCTCTCTTTAATCCCTTAACATGTGCTGTTCCCACTGTCCAGAACACTTCTTCCTTCTCGCTTACCTCATTAACTTAGGTCTGCTTTTCAAAATTCCAACTCAAATATCTTTTGTCCAGAAACATTCTCCAACTCCTAAGGCTAAGTTTTAGGTGTCCTTCACCTGCGATCCCCTCTTATCTTGCACTTTTCAAAGTACAACCCTTTTCACATTATGTCATAAATTCTTTTGACTTATTTATCTATCTCTGGTGATGGTCTATAAGCTCCTTGAGTGCAGGGCACATGTCTGCCATTCATCTATGTATATAAACTAGTCCTGTCTTAACTTTTAAATTTTTCATTATACTCAAAAGTGGTCATTTCAATCCCTTGGCTTCTCAGTTCCTTGAAACGTTCTCTAATGAGCTTGTACTTCACCGTGTTCTACTCAATGACTCTCACGCTTAAACATAGTCTTTGTCATCGCCAAGAACGGCAACCCCTCCAAGATCTCAAATGCATGCATCCCACTCTCCAACCACCACCTCCTACCTTCCAGCTCGCTCCCTCTCTGATTTAGACTCCCACAATTCCTTCAAAGAGGATTACTGATCCTCTGATGTTACCATCTTTTTACTGGTTCTCATGGTGAATATGATGTCCTCTTCCCTACTCTGTCACCTCATATTCATGATCTATCTTTATAATAATTCCCTTTCTTCACTTGGCAAAACCAAAATCCTAGTAATCGAACCTGACACTTCCACTCATGCAATTGAATGTAGCTGGAGAAGAGCACACAACCATGTAGGCTGGTCTTGCTTTAATTTCATGACCATGTACCAAAGATGAGCCCTTAATGTGCCTGACAATCATACTATCCTCCCTGGTTTATTCTATTCACCCACCTACTCTCCAAGATGACTACTTCACACCCTCCTTCTCCTCAAACTTCAAACAACTCCTCCCCCATACTCTCAGCTGATGACCTTGTTTCCTACTTCGCTGAGAAAATTCAAACAGTCAGAAGAGAATTTCCACAGACTCCCACCACAACATTCCTGCGCCTGTCAGCATCCATATGCATAACTCTGCCTTCCCTCCTATTGCTGTGGATGAGTTATCTGTGGTCCAAGAGCCGATCTCTCTGCTTGATGCCAGCTCTCACCCCTCCCCCACTCTAGGAAAGCATTTCAACAACCTCCCCTCACTCTCTTGCTTCATTAATTTCCCCCTCTCAATTAGGTCATTCCCACCAGCATATAAACATGTGATTCCTTCTCCTATGTTAAAAAAAAAAATAATGGAGTTTCAGTTTGGGAAGATGAAAAGGTTCTGGAAACAAATGGTGGTGATTGTGACACTGCACTATGAATGCACTTAATATCACCGAAGCATAAAATGGTGAATTTTGTGTTATGTGTATTTTACCACAATAAAAATATAATAAAGTAATGCTCCTGCTTCCACTTCCAGTGACAGTATTACTCTGTTCCCTTTTGCAGCAAACTTGAAATAAATTCCTTCTCTTCTTTCCCATTCTCTATTAAATCCACTCAAATAAGGCTTTAACCCCCACCACTACACGGAAACTGTTCTTGCCAAGATCCCCAGTGGCATCCACATTGCAACCACAATCCAGTGGTTAACGAGGTTAGTGCTCATCTTACTGGCTCCTGGGCAGCACTGGATCCTGTCCATCTCTCCCTCCTATTTGGGGTGCATTCTTCACTACCACACTTTCTTCATCTTCTCCCTACCTTGTAGTCTTCTTTGCTGACTCCTCTTCTTCCCCCTAACCTCTTAACATTCTAGTGCACAGGCTCAATCCTTGCTCTGCTTTTCTGCTCTACCTATCTCTTTGATGATCTCAGCTACTATCATAGTTCGCATAGCTTTTAATGCCACCTATATACATACTGATGATTCCTATATTTGTATCTCTATCTTATATCTTACTCTCCACTTAAAACACCCAAACTATTCAAAATCACTATCCCAAGATTTGATTCATCTCCAGTCTTCCCCATCTGAAAGGCAATATCATATTTCCAATTGCTCAAGTAAAAAAGCATGAGGTTTTTTTTTTCCCTCCTCCTTTTCTCTCTTGCTCCACATTTTATTTACCAGAAAATCCTTTGGGCTCTAATGTTTTAAGAAATATCCAGAATCCAATCTCTTCTTGTCGTCTTCTTTGCAATAACAACACAACGAGCTCCATCCTTTCTCACCTGGATTTCTGCAGTGGCTTCCTATCTGGTTGCTCTATGTTCACTGTCACTCCTGAAAGTCTATTCTCAGCATGGCCGACTTTGTGATCCCTTTCAAATAAGTCAGATAATATTACTCCTTGACTCAAAACCCTCCAGTGGATTCTTTTTTTCACTAAAAGAAAAGATTAGATCTTCACGGTGGCCTATCAGGCCCTATATGATCTGGCTCTCATTGCCCCTCTAAGCTCAGCATATTCCATTCCAGAACTTTTTGCTGTTCCCCAAACATGCTAGGCATGCTTTACCTTAGGTAGAATTTCCTCTGCCAGAAATTCTTTTCACTGAGATATCTACATGTCTAACTCCCTCATTCCTTCAAGTCTCTCCTCTAATGTCATTTTATAAATTAGGTCCACTGAGACCACTCTTTTTGAAATTACAAAAATTTGAAGTACAGCCCTCTGTACTCCCATTACCTCCTTTAATTTCATTTTTATTTTCTCATAATACTCACAACCTTCTAAACACTACTTATTATGTATATTCTATATTATTGATCTCTTCTCACCCAAAAGTAAATTCCATGAGGGCACAGATTATCATCTGTTCAGTATTCCAAGGACCTGGAAGCATATTTGAGGAAAACATTGCTGAATGAATGAATAACACCAATGTAAAGCCTAGCACAGAATAGATGCCTACCAAATATTTTATGAATGAGTGAATGAATAAATAAATGGTCTATCTACCACAAAACTTTGAGCTTCCCATGGGCAGGGATGTTACATGCTCATATGTATGTTCACAGTACCCACTAATGAGGAGTCAACAAATGTTGATTACATTATTTAAATTGAAAATGAGTAAGGTGAGACTGGAAATGTGAGGTGCCAGAAATCTGGGGTTTGCACTCCAACTATCCTCTTTCCTCCATGATCACTCCTATCCTGGAGCTGTCCATTTCTGGACCTTTCAGGATATAATTCTCAGACACAAGAATGAAGTAGTCAGGTAAACACAATGGAGGAAGCGACAGTTTACTGAAGAAGGGCTTCCCTGCAGGCCTTAGCCAATGCTTCATCATCAGACTGCACAGGTAAAGTTTCCAGGTGGGTACAGTGATCTCATAAATAATAGATGAAAAACAGGCTCCCATAAGCTTTAGCTCCTATGTCAGATTTCTAGGCCCCAAATTTTGATAACCCAGAAACTGGAAAATCAAGTTACCTCAACAAACACATGCCTTGTGCTTCTCCGGTCAGGGCTCCACCTCTTCATAGGTAGGACTGACATTCACTCAGATGCCTTAGCAGCCCATCATTTGTGTCCATGCTGGGGAAGGGGGTGAAATGGCTCTTTGTGTTGCTACTGTGGGACAAGCTGGCTCCTACTTGCCAAACCCTCAAGCCAGAGAGGAAGCAATCAGCCCTCTGGGCTCCAGAGCCCTGCATTCAACTGGAGACCCAGAGCTGTCACATATAGGAGAGACAGGAGGGGGAGAGTGGTACAGGAGAGCTGGTGTGAGCCTGGAAGTCAGGCACAAGGAGTTACAACTCTGCTATGGTGGCACTCTATGACTGTAGGCAAGCGATTTCACTCTCTGGGTCTTAGTTTTCTTGTATTTAAAACTAAAATTCTGAACCCGGTGCAGGTGCAGTGGCATCCATCAGTAGTACCAGTTACTTGGGAGGCTGAGAGAGGGTGATTGCTTGAGCCCAGGAGTTCGAGTCCAACATGGGCCACATAGTGAGACATCATTGAGAAAGAAAAAGAGCCAGGCATGGTGGCTTATGCCTGTAATCCCAGCAACTTGGAAGGCTGAGGCAGGAGGATCACTAGTTCAAGGCCAGCCTGGGCAACTTAGTGAGACCCTGTCTCAAAAAAGGGGGGAGGGATTGGGGATATAGTGGTAGAGAATCCCTAGGTTCCATTCCCAGTACTGCAACAGAAGAATAAGAGAGAGAGGAGGAGGAGGAGGAGAAGGAAGAGGAGGAGGAGGAGGAGGAGGAGGAGGAAGAGGAGGACGAGGAGGACGAGGAGGAGGAGGAGGAGAAAATATATAAAAACTAGAATTCTAAACCAGATAATCTAACTATATGATTTGTATAAAGCTGATCTATTATTGAGTTCACTAAATTGACAGTTTGGAAGGACAGCATTGTCTGAATACACTTCTATTCTATGCAAATTCATCTTGACTCCTCTTCCTCAACTCAGCTGTCATTCATTCACAAAATTAAATATATCCTAGTGCTAATGGTGTGCCAGGCATTGTGCTATGGCCAGGCATACAGCAATAAATATGACAGACACAGTATCTGCCCTCAGGAACTTATGTTCTGGTAGGAAGTGGACACAAGACATCAAACAAATTTTTAATTACTACCTTGAATAAGTGCCAGAGAGATGCGGAAGGGATAGTGGCCTTGTATGAACAGATGTAGCACATCTATGGCTTAGTCTGGGATTCAGAAAAGCCTTCCTTAAGGAAGTAACATCTAAGATCTGAGTGTGGTGGCACAGGCCTGTAATCCTAGTGACTCAGGAGGCTGAGGCAGGAGAATCACAAGTTCCACGCTAGTTGGGCAATTTAGGAGACCCTGGATCAAAATAAAAAATAAAAAGTTCCAGGGATGAAGCTCAGTGGTTCACTCTCCAGTATTGAAAGGGGGGAGGGGAATGTCTGAGCTGAGCTCAAAAGGACACACAGGGTGTATCTCAGAGGTAGAATGCTGCTAGGTTCAGTCTCCAGTACCACACACATAAAGTACATACATACATTTAAAAAGGGGCTAGGGGTGTAGCTTGGATATAGAATGCCTCTGGGTTCAATCCCCAGTAACTAACACACACACACACACACACACACACACACACACACACACACACGACCAGTATGAAGTAATGATAATAAAACAAGTGAATGATGATCACCAGTAGATGAGCAGATAGATTCAAGAGAGATTTGGGAGGTAAAAGTGTAAGAGAGATTTGGGAGGTAAAAGTGTAAGATGTGGGAGGTGGGTAAGAAAGAAGAACGTGCCAAAATGCAACCTAAGTAGTTAAGAGAATACCATTAGAAGACCAAGTTTGGAGAGAGAATAGTGTTAGTTTACTTTGGGACATGTCCAGTTTGAGACCTCTGTGTGCTATCAAGTAGAAAAGATGAGCAAGAAGATGACTATGATTCTGGAGCTCAAAGGTCTCCATCTAAAGAGTTGGAGATAGGAATTTGAAAGTCTCTGTAGACCCAGTAACTGAAGCCATGAAAACTTCATATGGAGAAAGCATAGGAAAAATAGCATCTAGGACAGAGATTTAAGGAACTGTCACATTTAAAAATTGGGTAGAGCCAGGCACGGTGGCACATGCCTATAATCCCAGAAGGGCAAGAGGATATCAAGTTTGAGACCAACCTAGGCAACTAGGTTGAGTCCCTGTCTCAAAATAAAATTTAAAAAGGGCTGGCAGTTCACTAATGCTATGTACATATACAAAATTATCAATACCAATCTCAATAACATGTGCGGGGAGGGGGAGGGAGTGGGGTGGAATCCAGAGGGAAATACACCAAGTGCTGCATGAAGTATGTTTCTATCACTCTGAACCTCCTTATGAGGTATAATTACACTTCACCAATAAAAATATATTGAAAAAATTTTTAAAGGGCTGAGTATGTAGCTCATTGGTAGAATACTTGCCTAGCATGCATCATGTCCTGGGTTTGATCCCCAGAAGTGAAAAAAATTGGAGAGGAAAGACCTGAAAAACAGAGAATATGAAGGAATGACCAGAGAGATACAGGTTGAGAATGACTAATTCAAAAATTCAAAATCTGAAACTTTTTGAGTGTCAATATAATGCCACAAGTGGAAAATTCCACATTTGACCTCATGTAACTGGTCACCCTCAAAACATAGGTGCGGTAAAAATACTAAACAAAAATTGGGTTCAATTCCCAGCACCAAAAAGCATATATATGTTACAAATTTGACTTCAGGTTATGTGTATAAGGTATATTATAAAACATAAATGAATTTTATATTTAGACTTGGGTCCCATCCATAAGATACTTCATATGTATACTCAAATATTCCGAGATCTGAAACATTTCTGTTCCCAAGCATTTTGAATAAGGGATAGTCAACCTGCAGGAGGCAAATTAAGGGTGTGACAAAATGGAAACCAAAGGAACCATGCATTTGAAAAAGTCAGGATTAGTCAACAGCATCAAAATGCTGAGACGTGAAATAAGATAGGGAATGAAATGTGTCCATTAGGTTTAGGGACTGAAAGTTCACTGAGCACTTTTGATGGAGTGGGAGTTGGAGAAGAGGACAGATGGTTATGAGAAGAAATAGAGACAAGATGTATGGACTATATGGACAAGAAGTTTGGCTGTGAAAGAGAAGAAGAAGATAGGTGGCAATTTAAGATGGGAGAGATTTGAATATGTCGAAAAATAGAAAGGATTGGGCAGAGATGAAAGAGAAAGAACAATAGAGAGAAAGGAAAGTCAATAATGTCAGGCTCCTAAGAAGGTAGGGAGAGACGTATTACAGAACAGGACAGGAGAACTGGCTTCATACATCAGGGACATTTGCTACACGAGAGAGGAGAGGATGGATGACTATAAAGGTCAGTTTATATTCATCCCTCCAAACATGCAAAATCATAAAGTTACCTCTTCTGATGTTTTTTAGAGAAAACCTCAAAATCTACAGGCCCAATCTGGGTCTTGGTAATCCCAGTAACTTGGGAGGCTGAAACAGGAGGATCACAGGTTCGAGACCAGCCTCAGCAACTTAGCAAGACTCTCAGCAACCTAGTGAGACTCTTTTTCAAAACAAGCAAGCAAACAAAAAAGGGCTGGGAGTATAGCTCAGCGGTAAAAAGCCCTAGGGTTCAATCCCCAGTAACACACACACACACACACACACACACACACACACACACACGTATGTATGTATGTGTGTATGCGTGTATATTATATCTAAGGCCTAGTGTTCTTGGTGAATAATGTGGATCCCAGGAAGCAAAAAGCCTTTACAGGTCCTATCTTGACACCTGCTACAAAACGACACTCCCTTTTCTGTACTGCCCCTGAGTCAGAACAAGGTAAAATGAGAGCCACTTCAAGTCAAGCTATCCATGGGGAATGTAGCAGGATCTCTGGGAGATAGCCCAGGTGTAACCAGGTCACATGTGGGGAAGTAGTTGAAAATGGCATTGAAATAGAAGTAAACAGAGCACCGGCATACACATGAGGGCTGGTTGTATTGTCCTTCACTCCTTTAGGAAATCTGCCTCATCAGATTTTATTTTATGTACTAGTCCACAGTGAAGTGTTGCCCAAGTCATTGCCTAGCCACCTAACAGACAGCTCCCCAAAGCCTGGTATCTGGAGCCGTTTCTCCAATTCACTGTCTCAATAGCCATGGTTTTGACTCTGGGAATAGCACTCATGTATAAAGCTCTAAGAGGACAAGTGCATACCAAGGCGACAGGAAGCAGAACCACCAAAACGCAGTGCTGCCAAATCTCTGCACTTGACCCCTGAAGATCCAAACCAAGGCCCTGCTCCCTTTGAGGCACTCCTTTCTCAGACCACAGAGGGGCTACTCTCTCATTTAGTGCCAATGTTTCTAACAAAAGCTCTTCCTCAAGGGACAGTTAGCAGAGAAGCTGAATTCCAACTGGAGAAGGAGCCCATTTAGAATGCTGTCTCCTAGGTCCCTCGCATCCAAAGTCCCCAAAGCATCAGGGAAGACAGGAGATGAAAAGGCAGGGAATCACAGGGAGGTGATAACTAATACTTAGCAGGCTGCCTATATTAAGCAAATGACATAGTAGAAATAAACACAGCTCTGGGGAGAGGTGCTACCTGCACTGCCCTAGCAGGCCCAGGGGCTCGAGGGAGTCATGCTGGGCTAGAAACCCGGTTATTTCTAGGGCACCAGGCAGCATCTGACCTGAATCAGCAGCTACTCGAAGCAGGGGCCAGAGGAGGCCCAATCAGAGGCTGAAAAACATAGCACAGTTCCAACCAGGAGACCTTGGTCACTGCCCCCCCCCCCGGAGTTAGGCAGGGGTAAAAAAATCACAGAGCCTTTCAGAGAACCAAGTCCAGTCCTCTCCTGAGCCTTCACATTTCAGGAGGAAATGAGTGGGTGATCAGTAAGAGCCAATAATCCCCTTATCACTTCTTTTTGTTTTTACACTTGCTCTTTCTAGAAAGTATTTGTTCAAATTAGCTCCGTCACTTTTAACTAACATGACCAGCTAGGAACCCATCTGTTTGGAGCCTCAGGTTGCTATATGTAAAATTGGGAGAGGAAGAGCCCTAGGTTGTTGTGAGAATAAAATGAAGCAGCATCTATAAAAGCACATATTCCATGTGTATTAGTGCCTCTCTCTCATACCCCTCTCTACCTGAGGATTGACTTTTTTTTTTATGGTACTGGGGATTGAGCCCAGGGGCATTCTACCTCTGAGCTACACCCCCAGCCTGTTTTTTTATATTATTATTATTATTATTATTATTATAATTATTATCATTATTATTATTATTATTTTGAAACAGGGTCTCGCTAGGTTGATGAAAGTCTCACTACTTGCTAAGGCTGTCCTCAAACCCATAATCCTCCTGTCTCAGCCTCCGAAGTCCTGGGATTACAGGCATGCACCACCATGCCTGGCTTACATTTTTAATTCTTTGTCTATATTCCCTGAATACCCAACAAGAGGATGAGGCAGGGAGTGGCTCAGAATTCTCCTTGCCAGCCAGCTCAAAAGGGAAAGCCACACTCAGATATAATCAATAAGAGACTGAAACAACAAGAACTGGTAGCAAGCAGGAAGTTCTGAACTTGTAGTGCTGAATCTGAAGCGCTTTCAAAAGGTAAAAAGAAAATAAGAACAGAATTCATCCTGAAAAGAAGCTTTGTGGAGAGCTGGCTGGCTGTCCTGTCACTTAGGGAGTTATGGGACGGGGTAGGGACCCAGCTCCTCACTAACGCCTGAGCCCCAGTCAAACCCAGGGTATTATAAACTATGTGTTCACCAAAGTGCATCTTCCCTTCCACTTTTAGGAGGAAGCAGGAAATGACAAAAAGAATTGATATTAGAGATTTTTAAAAAATCAATACACTCGTGGCCAGCCTCAGCAACTTAGGCCCTCCACAACTTAGTGAGACCCTGTTTCAAAAATGAAATAATAAAATAGGGCTGGAGGTGTAGCTCAGAGGTAGAATGCCCCTGGGTCCCATCCCCAGTACCACACACACACACACAAAAAAAAAATCAATACACAGTATAATGTTCCAAGATCAGGACATACGTGTCAACATCCTGCTTCCAGAGATCTTGTACAATGAGAAAGGATGATCATGACACATCCCAAGACACTCAAAGGAAGACACACTGAGTTCTGCACCTACTGAGGCAGCAAAAGGCCCCAATATGTTTCAGCAAGATTTATACTAGCAAAGGTTGAGAAAAAATAGCTTTCTATGTAGAAAAATAGAAAAAAAAAGGATGTAAGTTTGCATATGTGGCCCAGTTGCCTCCAAGAACAGATCAGCTTATTTCAACACATGCATGAGCCATCAATTGTTAGGCATGGCCAGACTTCAGAGGTATCTATGGTGAGGGTGGGGTGCTGAGTGCATCTTGGCACCAGTGAAAATAAGATATGTCTACCTGAGAAAATATTCTACCCTGTGTCTCCAACTCCCACTCTGTGGCCTCACCCTTTAAATCCTTGGCAGAGAGACTGTGAATAGGTTATGCACAAGGCACTCTCCCAGCACTAATCTTTTAAGAGTGAGCAGACTGGTTAGTAGCTGTAATGATCACAGCACGCTTTGATATGCACTTTGCAATCTCAAAGCGCTTTCATGGACATTATCTCCTCTGATCCTCCCAATATCCCTGTTAGCTAAGAAAAGCAAATACTGTTAGCCCTATTTTACAGTTAACAAAACAGGCTCAAAAAGGTCAGCCATCCTAAGGTTACAGAGCTAGGAAGTAGCAAATCAGAGTTTAAACCAACATCTTTCCTAAAGCCGTGCTCTGTTTTATGAGATGAAGTCTGGTTAGGATTATTCCAGCATGTCCAATGAAGAATTCCATGAGTAATGCCTGGCTCCTGTTCTGTCTCCACTCACCATTGCTTTCCTAAGCATGAATGGATAAAGAAAATGTAGTATACACACACAATGGACTTTTACTCAGCCATAAAGAAGAACAAAATATGCCATTTGCAGGAAAATGGCTGGAACTAGAGAATATTATGCTAAATGAGATCAGCCAGTCTCAGAAAGTCATATGTGGAAGCTAGAGAAAAATAGGAAACAAAAGGGACTTCAGATAAATGAGGAGAGTCCAGTAGAATAGTGGAAGGGGATTGGGGGAGGGAGGTGGGAAGGAAGAAAGTGAGGCTTGAGGAAAGAAACAGTTCAAATAATGCTATGTTCATATACGAAGGTATCACGACCAATCAAACTAACATGTACAGGAAAGAAAGGAACGAGGTGAGTCCCAGAGGGAAACACACCAAGTGCTATGTGCAGGTATGTTTATATCACTTGGAACCTCACATGATGTAGAATTACAATGTACCAATAAAAGAATTTAAAGAATGATCCTCTAAGGCGCTTTAAGGCATAAGGGGGGTATAGAATACTGAAAGGGACCATGCTTTGCCTATCCCCTGGAAGTGGCTGCCCATGAACTAGGAGAGAAATATCACCTCTGCACCAATAGCATGAGCATGGCCTAGTGTAGTGTGTGTGTATATGTGTGTGTGTATGCACATATGTATACACACACACACACACACACATAAATACATATTGCTATTTATTTATTTATTTATTTCAGTGCTGGGAATGGAACCCAGGGCCTCACACATGCTAACCAAGTGCTGTACCACTGAGCCCTAGTATCTTGTTAATTTCTTCTTGAGTCCAGGCAGAAGGGCCCTGGGATCCCTGAATTCATAGATAGCAAGGACAAAGAGAACCTAGTTTATCCCATGAGGCTGGAAGACTCCTGAAGAGCAACAACAGAAGGCTTGACGTAGTCTCCCAGTCTAGCAAAGGAACAAGCTGCAGCCCACAAACTAACAAGCCTTATTTTATGAAATATTAGGTTCATCCCAAAATAAGAACAGCCAAAATATCTGTGTGTTTAAAACAAGAAGGTTCCCTCCTCAGCTCTTAGCTAATTTCCTCCTCCAGCCATCCCTCCAGGAGTTCTCTGTTCTTATAGCATCAATCAATCTCTTTATTTCTGTGTCATCATCTTCTAATTCTTCATCACTAGTCCCACCCTTTCACACCAACTCCTGCTCTCCATTAAGGGAGCCCCAGCCTTCCTCTTCCTGCTTCTCCAATTCACACTTCCCATGGTAGCCTAACAGAAACCATCTCCCATTCCAGGTCAGGTTTGCAGGGCATGGTGCTGAGGTAGACACTGTTCAGTGTGGTAGTCCCATAATTTCTTTCTTCCATGATTTTATTCAAGATTTCATCTCTACCAGGAACGATCTTCCCTTACTATCAAGTACCAAAATCCAATGTGACCCCCCTGTCAGGATCTATGTATAATTCCATCTCCTACTCCTTTAAGTCTTTCTGATACCCCTAGCCAGATATGTATTTGTCTTCCCTCTCTCCTTCTTAAGTGCTACCCCCTTTATAGTATGTGACTTAGTACCATTAATAATGATTTGATCTCTCTCTCCCTGTCTCTGTCTCTGTCTCTGTCTCTCTCTCTCTCTCTCTCTCTACCTAGTGAGGCCCTCTGCAACTTCATGAGACCTGGTTTCAAAATAAAGCATAAAAAAATAGGGCCGGGGGTGTAGCATGGAGATAGAATGCCCCTGGGTTCTATCCCTGGTACCGCAAAAAAAAAAAAAAAAAATTATTTGACAAATGCCATGCCCTCACTAGATCTTTAATACTCCTTACTATGTCCATGTCATAAGCATTTTTACATTTTCTGCAAAGAGTTCTGCAAAAAGGAGGCCCCCAATGAGTATTTGACCTCCTCCTATCTACTGTACTTCCACTTGAGTCTCCCATCAACCAGAGGGAGCCCAGTGCAAATGGCCTGGGTGCAGAATCGTGGCTCTGCTATTTCTAGGTTTGAGATCTTGGGCAAATTATTAACCTGTCTATGCTTGAGTTTTTCCCTTTGTAATAAAGAGGATAACAGTATTTTTTGCATGGTTATTGTGGGAACTAAATGAGCTAACATTTATAAAGTTATTAGAACAGTGCCAAGTACACAACAAATGACACATAAATATTTGCTAAGTAAATAAAATCATTGCCAAACTCATCATTTTTCCCCTTAAAATTACTTTTTCTTGTAACTTCATTTTTGTTAATGGTACTATTATTCCTCCCAGCTTTCCAAGATCAAAACTTTGACCCTTTTTTCTCCTTCATGCCTGCTACCCAGCTCATCCCCAAGTCTCACAGATTCTGGAAAGAAAATATCCAGTTTACCTATTCTCCAGTTTCCATGGCTAGTAGGACTTTATAACTGCATATTTAACCTCCAGAACATGGATCCTTTCCCAGTCCCAGTCTACTCTGAATTCTGTGTACAAACTATTTGCAAACATTCCTCTTTTTATATCATATCTCTGCTCTAATACCTACAATGGCACCCTATCACCTCCAGAACCAAGTCTAAATTCCTTTGTCTGTCTCTAGAGACCCTCTTTAATCTGGTCCTGCCCTGCTTTCCTAATCTTATCTCCCTATATCTCTATCCCAACCATATTAACCTCCCTATGGTTCTGTAAAGACATCTTGCTTGTCTCTACCTGTGCTCTCAGATTGTTCTTTTGGCCTAGGAATCTTTCCCCTATCCTCCTTTTCTTTTTCTTTTCTTTTCTTTTTTTTTTTTTGCGGTACTGGGGATTGAACCCAAGGGCATTCTACCTCCGAGCTACACCCCCAGCCCTATTTTTTTTTATTCTTTATTTTGAAACAGGGTCTCGCTAAGTTGCAGAGGGCCTCACTAAGTAGCTGAGGCTGGCCGCGAACCCGGATCCTCCTGTCTCAGCTTCCCAGGTACTGGGATTACAAGCGTGCGCCACCATGCCTGGCTTTCCCCATCCTCCTAAGTCCCCCAAACTTATTCATTCTTCAAGACTGACAACCAGTCCTAACTCTGTCCTAGAGACTTTCTAGCTCTAATTGATCTTTCCCTTCTCTATAGTCTATTTTACTTTTGTGCAATTACTATGCACCTTTTGCTTTATGTTACTTGTTCATCTGATATCCCCAACTAGAATATAAACCTCTCAAGACCAAGATACACAACTGTTAGACCTCCCTAGCATCCTTCAAAAAAAAATACCAGTCAAGGAGCTAAAAAGAAAAACAATTCTATTAACCAATATTTGATTTTGAACTTGCCTTTCCCTTTCTTTTGGATGCAGGGAATGGATGAAAATGGGGAGAATGGGACTGTGTACCCACCTAGCTGATCCTATATGCTGTGACCACAGATGGTGTGGCAACCCTACCTGGGGGATTTGCTATAGCCAAAAAGCCTGAGCTCTCTGTCAACAAATGCCAACAGTCTCTGTAATCTAGGCTGCCATATGGTTCACCCAGCCCTGCAGCAAAATCAGTTTCTCAGGAATATCAGAGAGATCAGGCAGGCCAACTCTCCTATCTATGGAGTACAGGGAGGTCACCTTGAGCTGGCCCTACCAAAAACAGGAAATCACAGAACCTCCAAGGACAAGCCAAAGGCCAATCAGATGCAAAACCCACATCCTCTGTGATACCTGTCAATGGACTTTGCTTCTTCCCTGGAATCCAGTGACAAGGGCCCAACAAGCCCCCTCCCCCAATATTCTTGAGACTTCCCTAGAAGACTTCCACAGCTGGACAAGGTTAGAGAGAAGAGGTACTCTGCCTTCGCTGTATGGAGAAAGCTATCCAAAGTCAGAGTTTAATTTATGTTTTCATAGCATGTTGTTCTGAAAGCTAGTAATAGAATAAAACAATTTGATCACTGAGCCAGTTGCCCTAATTTAGGAAGGACACTCCCCATTTTTTTATTAACTATTCCTCATTTCCCCATTCCCCCTCCTTCGTGGATTTCAAAGGCAGGAAGAGACCAGGCCTCCATCATCTTTCTAAATTGCCCCAACCCCTCCCATCCAATTATCACAATCACAGATTCATGGAGTCGGCTCGGGTTTGATACCCAGAATGGAATACAGGGGAATTCCAGCTTCGGGGGAAACCCAGCATTCCACACATCCAGAGTGTCTCAGCCTAGGATTTTGCTAAAATTTTCAAAGAAAAACTATAAATCCATGCAGGCTCTCCTTTGATACCATGCCACTTACCTAATTGGCTTAAAACACTCTCTCCACCAGTTTTCACAGCTGAAGAAGAAACCATAATTTGCTGAAAACAGAAGCCTGGAGTGTGAGTACAACCTGCACAAGGTCATACAGAAACAGTGACTGAGATTGGACCCAGGGAGGCTGATCTCCAGGAAGGACTCTCATCATATAAAAACAAGACAAAAGCCAGGCATAGTGGCGCACGCTTGTAATCCCAGTACTTGGGAGGCTGTGACAGGAGGATTGCAGGTTTGAAGCCAGCCTCGGCAATTTAGTGAGGCTGTCAGCAACTTAATGATACCATGTTTCCAAATAATAAAATAAAAAGGGCTGGGGATGTAGCTCCAAGGTAGAATGCCCCTGGGTTCAATTCTCAGTACCACACAAAAAGACAAAACAATAGGTGACAAGGCCTGATTAGTCCCCTCTTCCTCTCCTAAGGACCCACAACTTAACTCTCCTCCTGGTCATCTAAAGAAAGGCGCTGTCACAGCCGGGCATGGTGGTGCACGCTTGTAATCCCAGTACTTGGGAGGCTGAGACCGGAGGAGGATCGGAGGATCGCCAGCCTCAGCTACTTAGTGAGGCCCTCCACAACTTAGTGAGACCCTGTTTCCAAATAAAGGTCTTGTCACTTCTGACTGCTTGATTCAGATTATAAATTTGCCATTCACTTGTCACCAATCACCCTGTCCACACATCTCCCACTCCTCCACAGCAAAGCAGGAAGCTCTGAGTATCAAGAGGACCCTGAATAAATCACTTGTGTTAAATAAGCCTTCTCTCAACTTGAGTTAATTCTGCTTTTTTTTTGAGATGGAGTCTCACTATGTTGCCCAGGCTGGCCTCAAACTCCTGGGCTCAAGACATCCTCCTGCCTCAGTCTCCTGAGTAGCTGGGACTACAGGCATGTACTACCATTCCTGGCTGGGCTGATTCTGAACCAGCTTCCCAGACTATGCTTCTTGGGTATCCTATGTAGGTATCCTACAGAGGCACACAGGAGAAGAAATCAGTTCTTCACTCATTTCCCTCTCCACTTGTATTTATTGAGCTCCTATTGTTCACCATTACCAGGAAGGTGATAGGGATATAGTGGTACACAAAACCACTAAGTTCTCCACCCCTGAATACAGTTTTCAAGGTGCTTCCCATAGAAGCTAACAAAACATACACTACATCACACATATCAGAGAGTTGGTACTTATTGATATTACAAACAGTAGTAACAATGATAGTAAAAAGTCCAACATAATCCCCCACTCACTTTCACCTCAAGTGCTAACCTCAATTTGTTGCCTTCATAGATCTACCAACATATCATGTCCCTAGGTCTGTCTCCCTGACCCCCAAGAGCCATCTTACCCTGTGGCCAGTTCTAATCCTAAGGTAAAAGCCTAAGGTGACTCTCTTCAAGTCACCGGGTGGTTGTTAGATATCTAGCTTAAATAAGGCACAAAACAATAAATAAGATACACCCCTTGCTACAGCTCCATCTTACACTCAAGAAGGCCACAGTGTGGAGGCACACACACACACACACACACACACACACAACCATCCTCCTCCCCATGATGCTTACAGAAAACCTATGAACTCTTATGAAGACATAGAGAAGGCCATGGTTCATTCTGATGGAGGGGATCAGGAAACACTGTGAGGAGAAGTGGACCTGAGCTGAGCCTGGAAGGATGAGGAAGCTATGAACTGCTGAGTAGGAAAGGAGAGGCACACCAAGCCAAGGATCAGAATGAACACAAACACTAAAGAAGTGAAGTACAGTTTGGGAATTTCAAGCAGTATGTTTTGGTTATAGCAAAGAACGAGTGTGGAAGAGTGGGCTAAAGGCTCACAGGCAGGTGAGGACCACACTGGGGGAAGGCCTTGCATGTCCTGTGAAGGAGTTCCACTTTGTTCCACAGATAGGTTCCTGGGTTGGGGGGAGATATCTTGTTTTATAAAGCAAATTCCACCAATAGATGATGGAGAGAAGAGAGAGACTCAGAAGGTAGGGAGATACATTTACAGCTACTATAGCAGTCCAGACGAGATATAATAGTTAGCTAGAGCAATGTGAATAAAAAGAACTAGATTGAAGAGATTTTGCAGTAGTAAAAACTGTCATTGTCAGGTGTGGTGGCACAAACTTGTAATTTCAGTACTTGGGAGGCTGAGACAGGAGGATCACAGGTTTGCGACCAGCCTCAGCAACTTGTTGTAGCCTCAGCACTAAGTTGTAGAGGCCCTCTACAACTTAGTGAGACTTTGTTTCAAGATTTAAAAAAAATAAAAATAGGGCTGGAGTGTAGCTTAGAGGTAGAATGCCCCTGGGTTCAATCCCCAGTACCACAAAGAAACAAACAAACAAAAAAAACTCATGACATGTCAATGTACTACATACAGGGATTGGGGTGAAAAAGGAGCCAGAGATGATTATGACATTTCTAATAGCTTGGGAGACTAGTTAGATATTGTTATCTAAGATGGGAGTGTCCTACACAGAATAGGATATGGTAAGAAGACAGAGCTCAGTTTAAGACGTTTTGACTTGTACCTTTGTTAAGACCTCAGAAAGATCAAAGGCAATGCCTCAGAGAATCTTGAGACAGACAAAAGGCCCTTCATGGTATCTTAAGGACATGCCTCACAGATCCTTCCCATTAAAGCATAGGGATTCTACTAATCTTAAGGGTATTGTCCTACCCAGTAATCCCAGTACTTGGGAGGCTGAGACAGGAGGACCCCAGGTTTGTGGCCCACCTCAGCAACTTAGTGAGGCCTCCACAACTTAATGAGACCCTTTCAAACTAAAAAATAAAAATAGAGCTGGGGGTGTAGCTCAGAAGTAGAATGTCCCTGGGTTCAATCCCTAGTACCACACACACACACACACACACACACACACACACATACACACACACACACACACACAAGATTTGTCCTCACAGCAATTTGTGGGTATGGCTTTTGTCTAATGCCATGGATAAGATTTTTGGGTGTGGCCTTTGTCTGATGTCATGAACCCAAATAAGATTCACTGGAAAACCACACTTTTTTTTTTTTTTTTGCA
>PVJS01014326.1:0-40558 GCA_004027185.1 Glis glis
GCGGTGCCGGGGATTGAACGCAGGGGCGTTCTACCTCCGCGCTACACCCCTGGCCCTATTTTTTATACTTTATTTTGAAACCGTGTCTCACGAAGTTGCGGAGGGCCTCACTAAGGAGAGAGAAAGAGAGACAGGGAGAGAGAGAGAGAGAGAGAGAGAGAGAGCTGAGGCTGGCCGCGAACTCGGATCCTCCGGTCTCCGCCTCCCAAAGTACTGGGATTACAAGCGTGCGCCACCACGCCCGGCTGAATTTTCCTCTTAATACTGCCTTCATGGTGTCCCAGAGGTTTTGATATGTTGTGTCTGTTTTTGTTTGTTTCTAGGAATTTCTTAATTTCTCCCCTTTTTTCTTCTCTGACCCATTCCTCATTCTGCAGTGTGGTGTTCAGTCTCCACGTGTTTATGAGGTTTTTCTGGGTCTTCCTATAGTTGATTTCTAGTTTTATTCCATTATGGTCTGAAAATACACAGGGGATTATGTCACATTTTTTGAACTTGCTAGTACTCACTTTGTGGCCTAGGATATGGTCTATTTTAGAGAAGGTTCCATGAGCAGCTGAAAAAAATGTGAATTCAGCTGTAGTTGGGTGGAATATTCTGTATGTGTTTATTAAGTCCATTTGGTTTATGGTGTTCCTTAGGTCTGAGGCATCCTTACTGACCTTTTGTCTTGAAGATCCATCTAGTGGTGTGAGAGGTGTGTTGAAGTCTCCCAATATTATTGTATTGGGATCTATGTGTGATTTAATGTCACGAAGAGTTTCTTTTATGAAAGTGGTTGCACCTCTGTTTGGGGCATAAATGTTGATTATCATTATATCCTCTTGCTGCATTGTTCCTTTTACCAATAATAAATGACCTGCTTTGTCTCTTCTGATAAGTTTAGGTTTGAAGTCTAATTTGACTGCTATCATAGTTGCTACTCCTGCTTGTTTTCAAGTTCCATTAGCGCGGATTACCTTGCTCCATCCCTTCACCTTTAGTTTGTGCGTGTCTTTACTTGTAAGGTGTGTTTCTTGCAGGCAGCATATAAATGGATTGTGATTTTTAATCTATTTTGCCACCTTATGTCTTTTGATTGGGGAGTTGAGGCCATTTATATTCAGTGTGATTTTTGAGAGATGGGTTTTAATTCCTAACATTTTGAGATTTAATTTCTGTTTGATGTAGTGTTTGTTCTTTTCCTAGTTGTTTGTTTGATGGAAATCATTGTCTCTCTGGTTCTGGCATTTCCTTATTATTTCTTTCTTGTAATTAATCTCTTTGAGTATTTTCTCTAGTGCTGGTTTGGAAGACATAAGGTCTTTCAGCTTCTGTTTTTCCTGGAAGGTTTTTATGTCCCCGTCAAATTTGATAGGTATCTTTGCTGGGTAGATAAATCTTGGCTGCAAGTTGTTTTATTCCAGAGTTTGGACTATGTCGCTCCAGGCCCTCCTGGCTTTCATGACTTGGTTTGGAAGGTCGGGAGTGATTCTTATTGGTTTGCCTCTGAATGTTACTTGGTCTTTGGTGAAATGGCTTTCTATGCTCACAAAGCTATCTCTGAACTTTGTGTAGTCAATTGTCTAGGAGGTTGAGCCTGAAGCCTTGGGGCAGAATATTGCCCTGTTTCCTGTAACATATCTGCACTCACAAGAATGGGAGAATTAACATCTAACTTATTATAGATTGTGCCATAGTGGCATCATTATTATATTATATTATATTACATGGCATACATTTGCCATGTAATAAATTCAGCAGGAGACAACAATGTTCTAGTTAAAACATTCCAATCCCAAGGAAGCATTTTTTTGTGGTACTGGGGATTGAACACTGGGGGTTCTACCTCTGAGCTACACCCCCAGCCCTATTTTTTATCCTTTATTTTGAAACAGGGTCTCACAAAGTTGCAGAGGGCCTCACTAAGTAGCTGAGGCTGGCCATGAACTTGGATCCTCCAGTCTCAGCCTCCCAAGTACTGGGATTACAAGCATAGCCACCATGCCCAGCTCCAAGGAAGCATTTGATAGCTATTTCCCAGAGCTTCAATCATATGCACAGTAAAAGGAGATTGAATAACATTTTCTCTCATACTTTAATTATTTAAACACTTGAAATAGGAGCAACTCATGTTGACCATGATTTATAAGCACTGGGAAATCACTAAATCCATCTGGATCTCCTGCAAGCTTTCCCTCTCTAATACATCTATCCGTAATACTCCCTCTACATGAGTGTTGCAGGCCTTGTTAGTCATCAGCTTTGAGATCACCTCGGTCCAGCTTGGGAAGGGCACAAACTGCCCACCCAAGTGGAGATTTCTGCACACAGACAAATCTCCAAGGACCAAATGAGATCGATAAGCAAAGACTCTTGACAACTTCCTTGTTGACCTTTTCCTTCCCTGATTCATCTGTGACTACCTTGATGATTTTCCCTGACTCACCCCATGACTGCTTCCTGTGATTAATAATTTCTTACAATGTTTTGGTTATAACTCTCAATAAAAGTAAGACACTGGTGGAAGGAAGGTAGGAGAGATAGATATTGCTCTCCTCTCCAGCCCCCTCAGATGTCTTGTCATTTTGACTCCATTTTTATTCATGGGAGAGACTTCTAATGAATCAATCACTCAATCAGTCAATCAATCAACATCAATACCATCCACCACACATGAGAACATTTCCAATGGTGTGGAGATGAAACAGATGTTTTCCTTACCGGGGTTCTTGTCTACAATGTTCAAAGAATGACACTCGCAGATGGCAGAAAGCAGGAGGGAGCTTATTGTAAAGAGAACTGGAAAAGGGAATAGAGGTAGAACACCCTTGCTGGCAGTGAGGACTCTGGAGTCCAGCTGCTGCCTTCTGGACATTACTTGAGAGTAGCCCAAGCCATGCACCATCAGTTGCAAACTGATTTCTCCCTAAGTCCATGTGATCTGCTGGAAGAGAGGTGCAGGTCACCCCTATAGACCCTAGTCAGCCTTGATGTCCAGTGCAGGCCTTCAGGTCATTACTCGAGTGTAGCTTGGGCCAAATGCTATCAATTACATACCTCAAAGCCAACACAACCTGTGAGAAAGAGAGAGAGAGAGAGAGTAAAGCTCCCCAAGGAAAGGGGTTCCCAGAGTGGGTAACCGTTTAGGGTGGCTGGTCTAGAGGTTTATGTACTTCTCTGAGTCCTCTTTCAGTTGGAGTCTGAGACAGTCTCCTGGGATTTACATATTGTATTTGCACAGTGTCCTTCTTTGTATCTCCTTCTCTCTGTTGGGGTTCTGGATGCTGTTTCTGGACTCTCCAGGAAATTTCCTGGGATTGTTGATCAGCAGGAACAACCAGAGTTTTGTGAAGCTTTTGACACTCTCAGGAAGCTTCTGATCTCATTATCACTTGACCTTTGGGAGGTCTGGTCTTTTCAGGAATTTTGGAAGTTAGTTAGCATTTGTTGCCTCTCAGGAAATGAAGTTTTTGTACTGTGGCCCTCGGCCCTATCTGCCAACTTTTTTCTACCTCCTCACTGATGGCTGTGTTAGAAGGTGTGGGGATGTTGGAGCAATATTAGGAACATGAGGATAAATAGACTTAATTGGATTTTAAATAGACTTAATAGGATTTTGTTCCTCATTAGGTAAATCTGGTAGAGGAGGGGGAAAAGGTTCCTTTCCCCCTTCATTTTCAAAGACCCTAGCAAAAGTAAAATACACAGTAGAGAGACTTGCAAGATGGCGACTGAGGGAGACACCATTTCATGATCCTTTTGAGACTCAGATCTCAATCGCCATGAGAGCATCTTCTTGACAAGACAAGGAAGGCGGTGATAGATTGAACTAAACAAACAAACAAAAAAGGATTTGAAGCACGACCAAAGCAAGGCCGAAGGATGGAACGGGACAGTGGAGAGTTCCAGGCACCCTACCTAGAGAGTGGTGGGGGTGGCAGCAGCAGTGGCACCATCTTGGACCTGGCTGTGCAGATGGGTGCTGGCATTGTGGCTCCCACAGGCCACCAACGGGGAGGCTGGAGACCCATTGTAAATCCAGCAACTGCAGAGCATTGGCAATGAAAACAAGCAGGGACTCGCTCCATGCTTGATGGAGACCTAGGCGGCAGCAGCTGCAGCGCCTTCTTGGCCTGGCCAAGCCAGTGGCTGCCAGAGTTGCGGCTCCCACAGGCTGCCAGCAGGGAATCCAGTGACCTGTTGTGGACCCAGCGAATGCAGGGTATTGGTGGCGAGGGTGAGCAGCGGCCTGCTCTGCAGTCAACAGAGACCCAGGTGCCTGGGACCCAGGCCAGAGTGTGCAGTGGCTTGGCTGGGCTCACCCCTCCCCCAGAGACTAAGAGCATCGCTCAATAAGACTGTAAGTCAACAAGCCACCCCAGAGGGAGATCACCCAGAGGGGCCACAGGGACTCGCATGGTGTGGCAAGCAACAGACTCATGGGGTCTGAGACTTTGCAGATCATCCCATTGGAGGTGGGAGTGGGGTCTGCTGTAAAACACAGCAGAAGCACAGATAAGCAGACTGCACCCAGCGACATTTGGGCAGGACAGACCTATAGCCTGTAGGTCGCAGCGCCCTTGCAGGGTTTCCAGGGATCGCCACAGGACACACAGTCATGGAACCTGGGGAAATATCAGAGCAACCAAGCCTTCTCTGTGGAAAACACAGTTTTGTGTTTGCACAGAGTTGGGTCAAAGCAACATCTGCTGCTTCCGTAGGCAAAGAGAGACACAGGCCCAGGGTCCCACAATGGCAACACCCACCATATGTGTAGACAGAGAGAAACATAAGGACAGCCTCAGTGGAGAACCCGGAGACCAATGCTTGTAGTGGGATGGACACCAGTAGCACTGGACACCTGCACAGGCAGAGAGAGGCACCAGGCAAGGGCCACTGAAGGAAACAAAGAATTGGGCCTGCAAATGGACATTATTGCTATAGGATACCAAGGAAGTGAGAATGCTGGTATGTGCTCAAGAACCTACTGTAATAGGTAGACCTTAACCGGCTGAGTATCAATGCAGACCCAGGAGGGCGGCAGAGCCCAACTGCTCTGTACTTAAAAAAAAAATCCACAGCAGAAACAAAATGATTATCATCTATATTTGGATCCTATGTCTGGGGTTGGGACATATTAATTTGATTTGTCTTAGAAACTTCTGTATAGAGTTTCTCTATTATAACAGGATCAGGCACAGGAGAATCAGCTCGTGAAGAATCTCGGTGTTTACAGTATATAAAGGAAATAGAGCTGTTCGAACAACAGACCATGTAGTCAAGATATATGAATCAGTTATTTCTCTTGGGAGAATTTTGTTTTTAACTCCTTTCCAGCCTGTCCCAAAGTTCAATATCTAAGGTTCCTTCTTCAGGGAACTGTGATAGTGTAGTTTATTAGAATATTATGAATTTTAATACAATAAGACTTCTTATTAAAGTGTAGTGTTAGAATTAAGGCTTGACTTCTGTAAGACCGCTTGCTCATGAGAATGTTTGTAACTCCATTTTTAGTTTAAGAATCCATGTTGTAAAGCTGTGATGAGAGCCTTGAGAGTGTGATGTTTGAAACTTTAAAAAAGCAGGGTGAGAGATGGAAATTTACTGGTTTCGCACAAGATAAGCTTGAGACAGCAGCTCAGAGCTGCCTCCTCCCTGTATCGGGCAAGCATGTCTAAGATAAGAAGACTTCTCTGAACAAGACTTCTCTGAACTCCCATCCATTATCTCCCTTACCTCCTGTTCACTGTGCCTGCTCACTGTGTGCCTGCTATGGATAAAATGTTTAACTTATAAATGTCAAGGCTGAGAAACTGTCACGATACATCGTGACTGGGGGATGTTTGAATACAGTATATAAAACCTTTCTGTTCCTCAGATCAGGGCCCAGGTGACACTTGTGAAGCAGGTGCGCTTGGATCCAAGTTCGAACTTGTAATAAAGTGAGACCTATCTACCTTAATTCGGTCTGGGGTCTTATTCTTGCTGGGTGGAGCCACTACATTTTGGAGGCCCCAACGAGATTAACCCCTTTCAGCCCCGGTCAGGCCTTGTCCCCGGGTTCCAAGGGGGTCGACCGGCAGATCTAAAAACATTCTCGGTAGGGGTCCACTTATCTCGGAAAAGCCCAGCCGGCTCTGCATTCAGGTAAGCTCTTGGTGCCAAGGGGTCTGCATTCTGGGGAGCGCTCTATTTTCAGGACGCAGGGAGGCGGGATGCCGCACAACTCCCGGTCCATGTCCACCTCTGTGACGACACAGGTGGACTCTGGTTCTGGTTCTGTTTTTGGGTTTTTTTTTTTGTCTAAAATGGCTGTGGTCTGTGTCTGTGCACTTGTCTTCTTTCTGTTATTCTTTTGTTCCCCATGGATGCCGCTTTGATAGCTCTTGGAGGGTGCGTTAACGTCTGGTTTCTTGTCATCCTTCTAGCTGTGATCTTCATTTTCTCGGTAGCTCTGGGGGCTGCAATCCCCCTTGATTGGACTAGGGTCGAGAGTATTTTGTTTTCAGTTTGCTATATCGGGATTTGTTTCTTTCTCATTAGTATCCCTTATGTGACAACTCTGGTTTCTTGCTGATGAACAGGAGAGAAAGGAGTTGAGTGCTGGGGGCTTAGGATCTGTAACTGACCTTTGTGAACTCAGTATATCCCCACTCCTCAAAGGTCTCTGTGTATTGAAGTGTTTCTTGTCAGTTCTGTTTTGGGCAGTCGCCCAAACTTTTAGCTCTGTGGTTTAATATGGGACAGAAGGCATTAAGGAAGACACCCTCCTCGGGTGTTTCTTATCAAATTTTAGTGAATTTAAGAAGTGGGCTGGCAATTACGGTTTTTCCATGAATCCCCAGACCCTGCGGAAATTTTGTGAGTTAGAATGGCCAACTTTTAATGTTGGATGGCCCAACATTGGCACTTACAACAAATCTACTGCAAGGGCTGTCCAACAAGTTGTGTATGGCCTTGGAGGCTGCCGGCCAGCACTCCATCCTGACCAAATTCCATATATTGATATGTGGCTGGACATTTTGGAAGAGCAACCAAAATGGCCCAAAAGCTGTCAGAAATTGGCTAAGTCTCAAATTTTGCTTGCTAACGACTCAGCCTCTGGGAGGCGGTGGAGATCCTTTTCCTTTTCAGACCCAGACAAAAAACCTGTTCCAGTTTTGTCAGACTCTGGCTCCGGGAGTACCCCGTGAGTCCGGAGACCTCTCCCATATGCTCTCGCCCATGAGGCTTTACAGGACTATGCTGAAGGAGGAGAAATCCAACATAACTTGCCTGACCAACCTGACTCCTCCACAGGTCATGATTTTCCAAGTCCTTCTCATACTAGGTCTGGGACCAATTTCGGATGGCTAGCTCCACAGGTGGCTTCTACCCCTGCACCTATGTTACCTTTAAGAGAGGCAGCAGAAAGGGACTCACAAGGCAGACCATTTATGGTCTATGCTCCCTTCTCTACCTCTGATCTGTATAATTGGAAAAATCAAAATCCCTCCTTTTCCAAAGACCCCCAAGGTTTAATATCTCTGTTGGAGACTATTTTCTTTACCCACCTTCCCTCTTGGGAAGACTGTCAGCAGCTTTTACAGACTCTGTTTACCATGGAGGAGTGGGAAAGAATTAAGGCAGAAGCCTGAAAACAGGTGCTTGGTCCAGATGGAAACCCAACCACCGATCCTATTCAACTAGAGGCTGTTTTTCCTGTCACTCAGCCCTGGCGGGACCCAAATTCTAATACAGGTAAGGGGGCTCTCGATCAATATCACCAGTTTCTGTTAAGAGGACTTAGGGCAGCCGCCCGCCGCCCAACTAACTTGTCAAAGGTAACTGAGGCAGTACAGGGACCTAATGAAAGTCCGGCAAATTTCCTAGAACATCTAATGGAAGCATACTGATTGTACACTCCCATAGACCCAGACGTGCCGGAAAATAGGAGAGCGGTGGCGGTGCAATTTGTAACTCAGTCGGCCCCAGATATTAGGAGAAAGTTGCAGAAGTTAGAAGGGTTCACAGGAAAGTCTATCTCTGAATTGGTTGAGGTGGCACAAAAGGTTTTTGACAATCGTGAAGATCCTGCTCTAGCGGCACAAGCTTTAAATAGGAAAATGGCTCGAGTTCTACTAGCCATGAATGAAAAGCCTGGCAATAGGTTTGACCAGAAGAGGCTACAACAAAGAGGGCCACAGGGATCACCCAAAGGAAAGCCTGGCGGAAAGCCAAAATTAAAGAAAGATCAGTGTGCCTACTGTAAGGAGATAGGACACTGGAAAAGGGAGTGTCCAAATAAGAAGGAAAATTCAGAGCAAACTAATCCAGCCCCAATTCTGTTAGAAGAAGAAATGGACTGACGGGGCCAGGGCTCATCAGGCCCCCAGGAGCCCAGGGTCACCTTAAATGTAGGGGGCAAACTGGTCAGTTTCCTGGTAGACACTGGAGCAACTTATTTGGTCTTAAAGAAACCAGAAGGAAATGTCTCTAAGAGCTGTGTTCCTATTCAAGGAGCCACTAGTAAAGTAAAATCATACCCTTGGACTTCTGCTAGATTATTGGACTTAGGAAAAGGGGTTGTAACTCACTCTTTCCTAGTCATGCCAGAATGCCCTTTCCCTTTAATGGGGAGAGATTTGCTTCACAAGCTAAGAGCTACTATTCCATTTGGACCAGAGGGGCCAGAAGTTAACTTAAACAAAGGACATATTCTTTCCTTCACTGTGCCAGTAAGTGAAGAGTATTGCTTAGAGCCTGACAAACCAACTCAAGAAGGGCCCCCTAACTTGGAATTGCTTAAAACTCTGATGAAAGAAATCCCAACTGTTTGGGCAGAAAATAACCCCCCCGGATTGGCTAAACACCAATCGCCAGTGGTGGTGCAATTGCTCAGCTCAGCCACCCCAGTGAGGGTAAAACAATATCTTATATCTCAGAAAGCCCATCGAGGCATAGCCAAACATATCACCAGACTAAAAGAAGCAGGAATTCTGGTCTCATGTAAATCAGCATGGAATACCCCTCTCTTACTGGTCCAAAAACCAGGGACCGAGGACTTTAGGCCGGTACAAGTCTTAAGAGAGGTTAATAAAAGAGTTGAGACCATCCACCCTACTGTTCCCAATCCGTATACTTTGCTCAGTCTTTTGAAACCTGACCACCAAGTCTATACAATAATTGACTTAAAGGATGCTTACTTCTCGGTGCCCCTGGCCCCCCAAAGTCAACCTATTTTTGCCTTTGAATGGACAGACCCTGAGAAAGGGGAGACAGGACAATTAACTTGGACTCGGTTGCCACAAGGCTTCAAAAATTCTCCCACGCTGTTCGATGCAGCTTTAAGTCAGGATTTGCAAGAATATCGTTCCAGGCCCGCAGGTGACTCTCCTCCAGTACGTGGATGACCTCTTGCTGGCTGCAACAGATCGGCAGACATGTGAAGAAGCCTCGCGAGACCTTCTACGCACTCTCGACCAGCTGGGGTACCGAGTCTCTGCCAAAAAGGCCCAACTTTGTCAGACTGAGGTAACCTATTTGGGTTATAATTTAAAAGAAGGGCAACGGATGCTATCTAATAAGCGGATTCAAGCGGTCAAGAAAATTCCAGTCCCACAGACAAAATGCCAGGTACTGGAATTCCTGGGGGCTGTTGGATACTGTAGACTCTGGATACCTGGGTTTGCTGAAATAGCAAAGCCCCTGTACTCACAGCTGGAGGGGATTCCCCCTTAATTTGGACTGAAAAAGAGGAAGCAGCTTTTCTGGCACTCAAAAGGGCCCTCACAAGCGCCCCTGCGTTAGCCCTGCCAAACCTGGACAAGCCGTTCCAGCTGTTCATGGCTGAAGCAAAGGGCACAGCTAAGGGAGTATTAACTCAGACTTTGGGCCCGTGGAAACGGCCGGTAGCCTACCTCTCAAAGAAGCTAGATCCAGTGGCTGCTGGATGGCCAGGCTGCTTAAGAACTATAGCAGCAGCAGCGTTGCTGGTAAAGGAAACAACCAAATTGACTTTTGGGCAAAATCTCCGAGTGTTGTCTCATCATAATCTTGAGGCATTATTAAGAAGCCCGCCTGAACGGTGGCTGTCCAATGCTCGCATCACGCACTATCAAGTGCTGCTATTAGACCCCCGCACATCAAGTTCATGCGAACTAGTATCCTGAACCCAGCAACCATCCTGCCCACTAAAGATGATGAAACATCCGAACATGACTGTGGCGAGGTGCTGTTCTCCCTGGAGTCCTTTTGACCAGACCTGAGCGACCTTCCCCTGAAGGACCCCGATGCTACCCTGTACACGGATGGAAGCAGCTTTGTGCAGGATGGTATCAGGTATGAAGGGGCAGCGGTAGTCACAAATGTGGAAGTAATTTGGGCTCAAGCCCTCAACTAAGTTACTGAGGCTGTTCTCAATCTTGCGGGCCTCCTGTATCAGCCTCACAAGTACTGGAATTACAGGAATGTACCACCATGCCTGACTCGTTTTTATTTTTATTTTTTAATGGTTAAGAGGAAAAGAGAATGAACTTGTGATTATGAATAGTTTTATGTAATAGTGGGCAGCAGGTAGAAAACACTATTTCTCATTCTACTGGGAAATGACTTTTTCAGGAAGTAGTAAACATTTGGTCAAGTCCTTTACACAAGAAGCGATGCTTAGGCTGATATGTGGTGTAAGACAAACAGCACTACTGGTCCCCCCAAACCAAATGGAAGGATAAATCTTGATAAGTAATTCTGACTATGGAATATTTTCTTCAGAAAAAGTTAAACTACAAATTCTGCACCCAAATGAAGCTAAAACATGCTGAATATTTGCAAAAGCATACTGATAGTATAAGTAAACATTTTCATGTTCTGGTGTCCATGAAAAACTTGGAAACAACAGTTAAAATCAGTATATTATTGTGGCAAAAACTTGTAAATTACAGCCGTAATTTTCAATAGAAACTCATATAGCTTTATTTCTTGTAATTTTTCCCAGTTTTTCCCATCCTATTTTGCCTAAAATATTTCTAACTTTTAAATAGGTATTATATCTCTGGAACATAAAATGTGACTTGACCATGTTAGTTGTAAAACTTCGTGTTATTACAGGAGAAATGAATCTGTCATCAAAGCCACTACTTTCTGGAATAAACTAGAGGAGGCCCAGCTATCAGGAATCCCCAATTTAGGCCTAGATGCAGTTACTCCCTTTTTTTCTTCTTTCCTGTTTGAGAAAACTTCTGGCAACAAAACAGAAAACATTTTGTGATGATGAACACCACAGTCGCCACACAGGCCAGCAGAAACCCAATCACGTCCAAGGAGTAGTATTGGAACCACGTGAGGTCATGCAAGGCTGGGCGCAGGTGCTTGGCTCCTTTGTGGCGCATGACGTACTCAATCCAGAAGACAGCCCGGTCCAGGGGCTTCATAGGCTGATCATGGTGAATTCTCGATAATCTCATGGCATTCTCTTTATATCTGAAGGAGAAACATAAAGCAACCAACATTTAAAACAAGTTAATTTAACTTACCAAGTTTATGAAAGGTTTTTGGACAGTATGATAAAATTGAGTCAAAATTAATGGGATGGAGGGTCATTGTGGGGGCAAAGTCCTGTGTCCCAGCTACTCAGGAGACTGAAGCAAGAGAATTGAAAGTTCGAGTTCAGCTGGATGACTTAGTGAGACCTTGTTTCAGAATAAAATAAAGAAGGCTTGGGTTATAGCTCAGTGGTGGAACTCTTGCCTAGCATGTGCAAAGCCTTGTCTTCAATCCTCAGGACAGTGGGAAAAAAAACCATAGAAGTAGTGAGCTTTTGGAAATATCATCTTAGAAAGATTGGCCTTCAGTTGGACTTTTCTGAAAGACAAATATTTTCCAAAGTGAACATGCAAGGTTAGAAGGAAAAGCAAATTTTCTGCAGCAGAGAAAAAAAGGTAGTAAGCCATTCTAAGCACTATAACTGCAATAGTTAATGATTATTTTATTCATTTATTTCTTTTTGATACTGAGGATTGAACCCAGAGGCATTATACCTCTGAGCTATATACCCAGTACTTTAAGTTTTTTTGTTTTGAAGCAGGGTCTGTCTAGGTTGCTGAAAGACTTGCTAAGTTGCTGAGGCTGGTCTTGAAGCAGCCATCCTGTCTCAGCTTCCCATGTAGTAGGATTACAGGCATGTGCCACCAAGCCCCACTGAGGATTATTCTTCTGATGTTTTTGTGTCATGTGGGTGAAATGCCTCCTAACCAGTCTATTTCTGTTCTTCTCTTCTAGACTTTACTGTCTAATTGCTACCTAGTAGTCAAATCAGCTCATGACAACACCCTTCTCAAATTTTGTCATTCTCATCCTATTTATTCATTTATTTTTTTCACACTGGGGAATGAACATAGGGGAATTATATGTCTGAGGTACACTCCCAGCTCTTTTTATTTTCTTGGTAAACAAATTGGCCTTTACTCAACACGGAATTTCCATGTGAGGCAGTAGTTCCACTCCTTGGCAGTACACAAAGATAGGAAAACATATATTCACACAAAACATATATAACCATGCTCATCAGAGTGAAAATTGGGAAAACTCAAATGTTCATGATGTAACAAGTGAGCAAATAAAATGTGGCATATTCATGCCAAATAATTTATTGACCAATTAATTGAAATCCAATATCAAAATGTGTTTAAACATGAGCAAAATTCAAAACCATCATGGTAAGTGAAAGAATCCAGGCTGCAGTTGATGGATCATTGTATCTATGTTTGTATTTGTGTGAAATGTCCAGAAGATGCTAAACTAAAGAGACTGAAAGTAGATTAGTGGTGCCCTGAGCTGAAGGTAAGGAGGCATTTACTTGTAAGGCATATGAGGTTTCTTCTTGGGGTGACAAAAATGTGATAAAATTATCTTTTGATGAGGGACTCCTGTGTCCGCCTCCCAAATACTGTGATTTCAGGGGTGCATCACCACGCCTGGTACAATTTATATTTTTAGCAGAGAGAAAACACCTAAAGAAATTAGTATAGTCAATTTTTTATAAGATACCAAAAGCACTAGCAATCAAAGCAACGATTATAAATGGGATTATATCAATCTGAGAAGCTTCTGAACAGAATAGTTAACAATCATGAGAGTAAAGAAAAAAACATGTAAAACTGGGAGAAAATACTTACAAACTAATTATCTAAGAAAAGATGAATATCCAGAATGCAGGAGCAACTCTAAAACCTCACCAGCAATAAAGCAAATCATTGTTTGAAAATGGGTAAATGATCTGAATGGACATTTTCCAGAAGGAGACATAGGAATGGGCAACAAGAACATACATGACAAACTGTTCGACACTGGTAATCAGCAGTGAAATAAATGTAAGTCAAGAAATAATGAGATCAAGAGCTGGTAGTGGTAGAACATGCCTCTAATCTCAATGTTGGGAAGGCTCAAACAGAAGGATTGGAGATTCAAGGATAGCCTCAGAAACTTAGGGAGGCCCTGTTTCAAAATAAAACATGATAAAAGCTGGGGTAAATCTTGGAAGTAGAATACTACTGGGCTCAATCCCTAGTATTTCCACCCACCCAAAAAAAAAAAAAAAAACCAAAACTGTGAGAGATCATCTTACTCCAGTTAGAATGGCTATAAACAGAAAGACAAAAAATAAAAAATGCCAGTGTAGTAGCAGAGAAAGACAAACTCTTATAGAAAAGGGCTTTAAATTGTTATAGTCGCTATGCAAAAAAAGAGAATGGAGGTTCCTGGAAACCCTCAAAATAGAACCACCATGGGATTTAGCTTGCCCACTACTGGGTACATATCCAAAGAAAAAGAAATTTGTATGTGAGCCAAATCCCTAGCCAAGATATAGAATCCACCAAGGTGTTCATTGTTGAATGACAGATAAAGAAAATGTTGTCAGTATACCACAGTAACAGTGGAATATTATCCAGTCATAAAAAGAATGATGTACTGTCATTTGTAGTAACAAGGATGGAAGTGGAGGACATTATGTTAAATCGTATTAACTAGGCACCAAAGAAGAGTACTGTATGTTCATATTCATATATGGAATCTAAGAGAGTGGGTTTCATAGAGGTAGAATGTGGAATAGTGGTTATTAAGGGCTAGAAAGGATAGGAGTGAGGGGAGATAGAAAGAAGCCAGGTAACAGGTACCAAACTGCAGTTAGATACAAGTAGTAAGTATTGCTGTTCTGTAACACAGTAAGGTGACTACAGTTTATAAAATTTCTCATATATCTTATAAAGAACTAGAAGAAAGGGGTTTGAATACTCCCAATAAAAAAATATAAATATCTAAGGAGAAATGATAATCATCCTGAGTTGGACATTACAAGAGATTATATATATATGTATTTTTCCTGTGCTACTGGGGATGGAGCCCAGGGACATTCTATCTCTGAGCTACACCCCAACCCTATTTTATTCTTTTTTATTTTGAAACAGGGTCTCACTAAGTTGCAGAGGGCCTCACTAAGTTGCTGAGCCTGGCCGTGACCCTGCGATCCTCCTGTCTCAGCCTCCCAAGTAGTGGGATTACAAGCGTGCACCACCATACCTGTCTTACATGTTGCATATTTATCAATTATCTTACCCTACCATTCCCAATAAATGTATACATTAGAGAAAGATTAATAATTTCAGTAATTTTAGACATTGCATTGAAATATTTTATTATATGTTTCAACTTAATTATCCTTTTTTTCTGTGGATTTTGTTATATAAGTAAAAATGTATCTTTTGTACTTAGCTATATAGTAATTTTTCTTGTACTGAAGATTGGTCCAGGGGCATTATAATTCTGAGTAACACTCCCAGCCATAATTTATTTTTAAATTTTGAAACAGAGTCTCACTAGGTTGCTGAGAGTCTCACTACATTGCTGAGGCTATCCTCAAACCTGCGATTTTATATCTCAGTCTTTCTTTCAGGTACTAGGATTACAGCTGTAAGCCACCCGGCTTGGTTATAAAGTTTTTTTTTAAATCATTATTTTATGAATAGCTAGTTATTAAATAAATGTATAGGGTTGATTTTTAGTTTTGAAATAACTGGTTGAGAGGAAAAGCACATTTCAGAGTGGTTAAATTATTTTAATTTTTCAAAATTGGACTCAAAATGGGAGGAAATACATTCTAAATGTCAAAAGACCCTAACTGTAAATACTGCCCAACTGAAAGAATTGTCATACTCACGAAGGGTCATTAATAACCGTCTTCAATGCGCTGAGTAAATCAGTACTTGACATTGTCATAAAATCCAATCTAACAGCTGCTCCCTTGGCCTTCATGTGAGCAATATTATCAGGTTGATCTGCAAACAAAGGGATGCCCACGAGGGGGACCCCATGGTAGATCGCTTCGTAGAGGCCATTGGTGCCCCCATGAGTTATAAAAGCTTTGGTTTTAGGATGACCTAGCATTGGAACAAAGAAAAATATTTATTATAAGTCAGGAATAAGTGACAAATACACAATATAAGGCACTGAAGATAAAGGTTTTTTTTAGGTAAATAGATTATTATAACCACGAAACACCATTGCAATTGCTTTCAGTTGCTAACGCACCAAAGTCCAGTGCAAAGGCGAGAGAAGCCTACATGGAAGAGGTGTATGTGACAGACTTGAAAAGTGAAACCTGTGTTGCTATGTGAACCAACAGAAAAAGCACATGCTAGGTAGAAGAAACAGCGTGTGCAAATGTACAAGGGAAACTTATGAATGTGTTCTGTTAAAGACATAGTCAAGTCCCTACGTCAGCTATGTAGGGTGTCCAAGGCAGCAAGGAGTGGGGTGTTTGTGGTGCTGGGATCAGAGGTAGGACAGGCTACACCTCACCATCAAATGAAGGACCACTTCCTAAGCCTGTGCATCTTTTTTTTTTGCCATGGAAAATGCAAGTCAGTTGTAATAAAGGAGGGTGTTATTTTTTGGTTATGTTTCAAATAGCCCTGAGGTAGGTGAAAAGATAGGTGTAAATTTGCAGAAGTAGGAGAGACAATAAAGGGAGTGATTGAAACTTCTCTGTGAGAGTTAATGACACCTGAAATAAGGGTGCTTACATTCTGACTACAAAGCATGTTACTGTGAATAATAATGTGCCAATAGTTGTTCTTTACCTGCCCCCCCAGGACTAGAAAATAAATTATATTTTAAAAATTTTTCATGATAAATTTTCATAAACTTATTTACTGTTGTGTTATTTTCTTTCTGATTGGCTTTTATTCGTGTTTTCAAGATTTGTTCTCCAGAGCCTTACCAAGAAGGTCATTCTGGGGAATCCACTTGTACACCCGGGTGTTGGGTCCTAAGGTGTCTGGCTTCTTGTCATTAAATCTCCATATGACCTGTTGGAGTAAAGCAAACCTCTTATTACTTGAGTGAAGTTAAAATTTATAGCGTATTCGAATTTTAAACAGACAAAGAATAGATGAAGATCTAGAGAAAATTATGTGAAGTGAGATTAGTTTTTCTCAGAAAGTGAAGGATCATATTATTTTCTCTTATATATGGAAGCTAGAGAGAAATTGGGGGAAAAAGGGACTTTAGATAAATGAGGAGAGAGACTAGAACAGAGGAAGAAGTGTTGGGAAGGGAGGGCAAAAAAGAGACTTGATGAAGCAAACAGTTCAATAATGCTAAGTGTATATATGAAGTTGTCAATTCCAATCGGAATAATATGTAGAGGGATGTGGAGGGAGCAGGGTGATCCCACGTGTTGTGTGCATGAATGTTTCTATGACTTTGAACCTCATAGTGATGTATAATTATAATGCAACAATAAAAGTATCTTAATGTCTTTAATATCTTAAAGAAATCACATTTTAAATGTCTTTCATATAACAGATAAAGAAACGAGGACAAGAGTTAAATAATGAGAACTACTAAAATGATGATGTAAATAGAAGACAGATATTTTCTGTATTTATTTTCATATTTAATCAAATTATAGCATACGATCTTAACACTTTATAAATAGTAGCTTAGACAACTGATTTTATCAGTACCAAAACAAGTAGTTAAGAAATTTATAGTCATTATAATTCTCATTCAACAATCTATAAAAAATACTAATGACCTGCCTATTTATTTTGTTTTACAAATTTAGGTTTTACATTAGTTCTCATCTGCTGAATTTAATATTCAGCTTTTTAAAGTGATATGTGAGGAAATTAGTTGTTAGTATTTTCTCCCTGTGGGGCCACATTTTCTAATACACATCATCCAGCTTAGGGGCAGGATCCATCTCTACTTTTTTTCTTGTATCTTCTTTTTTGAGGAATTAATAGGGCAAAGTGTACCAGGGAAGGCTGATTTTTCTCTTTCTCTAAGTCTAGTCAATTTTGTGGGTACTAGGACTCAGGATGGTGAGCCCTGGCCTTCTTACTCTGAGCAGCACCATGAATACCACTATGAACATTTAGGGGAGAAATTGAGTCTGAGCTTACATAGGAAGACGACAATGTGTGGTGTGACTCAGACTTTTCAATACCTGCTTATTGTTCTGGTGGTGCAGTTGCTGATTAATACTTAACTCTATTCTGATTACATGTGTAGTGTGCGCAGTATCTTCGCTAATCCTACGAGGATTAGGAGCGAATGACAGGGCAGAGTTTCCAGATTTCTGTGTATCTTCCTGCAATACCATTATAATACCAATTTCCACTACATTTGATAAATAGAGTTCTTTCTGAGCACAATGGTAATGCCAAAGTAATCACAACTTAAAAAATACATTATGTACTATTTTTGCATCTGCCATGTATATTCTTTTTTTAAAAGTGATTTCTGAGATGAATTAGAAATATCATGACCTTTAAGCTTTCACAGAGGGAATTTCTGTAATCAGACCCTTTATAGAGTTTGACAGACTTTTAAGTATTACTCCACCATGAAGTCATTTTATCTAACCTTCTGTGGGATCTGTGCAAGAGCTGATGCAATCACGTTGGCTCTTTCTGCTGTCATATTCCCAACCATTGACCCCAGAGAAAACACCACCACACCATTTTCTCCAGAGCTCTGGACAAAGTCTTCCATTTCCTGTGAAGGAAAAAAATTGCTCCATTACAGGAGAGCAACAGCATAGCAGAGACTATTGTAAACACTGGAACAACCATCTAAGGAGACAAAATCAAGTATCATCAGAAATTAGTGGAGCACTGTTTTTAAAATTAAGTTAAGCTGGGCATGGTGGCATATGCCTGCAATCCTAGTACTTGATAGGCTGAGACAGGAGGATTGCAGGTTTGAGGCCAGTCTCAGCAACTTTGTGAGACCCTATTTTAAAATAAAAAATAAATAGGGATGGGGGTATAGCTTGGCGGTAGAATGTCCCTGGATTTAATATTCACTATTATGAATGAATGAATAGATAAATCAATTAATTAATTAACTTAAATATGCATAATGTAAACTTTTTTGCGTTATTGGGGATTGAACCCAGGGCATTCTAAATCTGAGCTACACCCCGGCCCTATTTTTTATTCTTTATTTTGAAACAGGGTCTCACTAAGTTTCAGAGGGCCTCACTAAGTAGCTGAGGCTGGCTTCGAACCTGCCATCCTCCTGTCTCAGCCTCCCAAGTACTGGGATTACCGTGCGCCACCATGCCTGGCCCAATTTATTTTAATTTATTTTTTTGTGGTACTGGGGATGGAATCCAGGGGCATTCTGCCTCCGAGCTATGCCCTCAGCCCTATTTTATTCTTTATTTTGAAACATGGTCTCACTAAATTGGGGAGGTACTCACAAATTGCTGAGGCTGGCCGCGAACCTGTGATCCTCCTGTTTCAGCCTCCCAAGTACTGGGTTTATAAGCATATGCCACCAAACCTGGATTGGCCTAAACTATTTTAATATAATCATTTATAAGTATATATTTCAGTAATGTTACACATACATACATATTCACATTTTTATACAAATAATTTGTATAAAATTTTTTTCTTGCTAATTTGAAATATGTGTAAATTAAGCAAAACCTGTTCATTTCTCCCTCCCCTGTTTCACTGGCTGCCACACTTCTACTTTCCGTTTCTGTGAATTTTTCTAGTCAGGTTTTCTAGTCTAGGTGGATTCATAGAGTAGTCTGTTTTTTGACTAGCTAGTTTTACTTATTGTCATGTCATCAAGGTTCTTTGATATTGTAGTCTATGTCCCAATTCCCTAAAGTTTCAAGGCTTAGAAGTATTTTTTCCTATGTAAATGCTGTATTTTGTTTATCAATAAATCTATTAATGGGCCTTTTGGTGGTGTCCACCTCTTCACTTACAGCAACAATACTGGGTTGGTTTTCCTTGAGCAAATATATCTTCAATATCCTTTATTTAATTCTTTTATGTCTATACCAAGAAGTAGAATTACCAGATCATAAGTTTACTTTTAATTCTGTTAGGAACCTCCAAACTGTTTCCAGTATTGGTTGTTTCTTCAACAGACCTGAGTTACAGTTTTGTTGGAAAAATATTTCTTATATGAGATATATTTGTATTATTCTGTTTTTATGTGCAAGTGCATGCATGTGTGTTTATGTGTGTGTATGAGTGTGTGTTTGTGTATGAAGTGACATAGAGCCATTACACAGTAGTGAAAATGGTTTTCTCCTGACCAGTCTCTCCTCAGTCTTTTCTGAAATCATTTCTCATAGCTGGGCTTGGTGGTGCACAATTGAAATCCCAGTACTTGGGAGGCTGAGGTAGGAGAATAGCAGGTTTGCGGCCAGCCTCAGCTACTTAGGCCCTCTGCAACTTAATGAGATCCTGTTTCAAAATAAAGAATGAAAAATAGGGCTGGGGGTGTAGCTCAGATTTAGAATGCCCCTGGGTTCAATCCAAAGTACCAAAAAAAAAAGTAGGTGAAATAATTTCTCATATAGGACTTGACTTTTGTGCCTCATCTCTGCATTCAGTATCGGGCATTCTTTTTTGCATTGTTCAATTAAGAGTCCTCTAAATTAGAATCTTATTAAGTAGTTTAAACAGAATCTGCCAACATTGATCTATGATCCTCTATAATATATCTTCATATTTCTTGAACACCTTTTTCCCAGGTGATATCTTGTCACTATGGCCTTCCTCCAGCAATTATCTGTTTAGGTCAACTTGGTCAGAAAACCCCTGAGTCCTGATGTTTCCTCTTAGTCATTTTCTACCCATTGACCTTCACCCTGCATCTTTTTTTTCTTATTTATATTTTGGTACTGGGGATTAAACCCAGGGACATTTTACCTCTAAGCTACCCCCATCCCATTTGTTTATTATTATTTTTAAAATTTTGAAACATGGTATTGCTAAGATGCCGAGGACAGCCTTGAACCTATGATTCTCCTTTCTCAGCTTCGCAAGTACTGAGATTACAGGCATTTGCCACCATTCTTGGCTGCCCTGCATCTTTTGTATAAGTCTACCCTTTTCCTTGTGTTCAGACTTGAGCCTAATTTCTGTCACTTTTCTGTAAAATGTAATTTGTGGTCCCTAAATGTATTGTGGAAACCCTAAGTTAAGTCTTCCTTATGAATAATCATAGTCACAATAATTATTTTCTTTAATATTATGGTGCTATATCACAGAGAGTGTCAGATTCATCATTAGAGTCCTGTACCTTTCACCAGGACCACGATTGTACATCCTCGAACCCTTTGTCATCACTTTTGACTGGCTTATTGGCTAACGATTAGCAAATCAGGTTCCTGAACCACTGCTCTTGAGACACATTTATTGAAGCTATCAGAAGAGAACTTATTTGGTAAGTGTAATGGTTTCGAAGTAGAGTGCCCCCTTAACAGGAACTGGTCATAGTGATAGACTTCTTTGAAAGGTACCTGGATGGCGTTTAGTTTGTAGATCAGCATGTGTATTTGGTGATACAATGAAAATGACCAGCAGTGCATGGGATGACACAGTGAAAAGATGTTGTTAAGACTTTATTCTTGGTCTTGAAGAGGTGATAGAGGAGAAGGCAAAAGAGCTAAACTCCTAAAGTGAAACTTAGCTCTTCCTTTTATTATAGGCTTACAAAGTTAAGGCTGTGTCATTAAATCATTGAAGGTCTTTTGCTAGGGACTAGAGCATTATGTTAGGAATGTTTAAGAAGATAAATTATCTAACAATTTTGCAAGAGCGGCAGAGGTTGCTATCTTCAGCTCCTTCCTTAGGGCTGTCTTCCACCCTTAAACAAAGCAAGCAAAAGATGTAGTAAAACAGAAGGAAATAGCTGAAAGAGTGAAGGGACATCAAGTCACTGTCTTCAGTTCCCTCAATAAAGGTAGTCTTCTGCCAAAGCAAGCAAGAAGCTATAAATCCTTAAGCCAATATCTTTTAGACATAGAACAGTTTCCCACAGAGAAAAGACAGCCTTTTTAAGAAATACTGTTGGGGAAGCTGGATATCAATATGTGTAAGAATGAAAATAAATCCCTATCTCTCATTGTTCAACATCTTTAGCATCAGGGAAATGCTAATCAAAACCACATTGAGATTTTGTCTCACTCTAGTTAGATTGGCAGTCATCAAGAATACAAATAATAAATGCTGGCTATACTATCAGGAAAAAAGAACACTTAAACATTGTTGATTGGATTGTAAACTAATACAATGAGTATAGAAAACAGGATGGTGGGCCCAAAAAGACTTATAATGAAACCACCATATGACCCTACTTTCCACTCCTAATGTTTATAGAAAATAATTAAAGCCAGAATACTAGAGTGATACATGCACACCCATGGTTATAGCAGCACAATTCACAACAGTCAAATTATGGAACCAACTTAAGTACTGGTCAACAGATGAACAGTTAAGAAATTGTATTTATACACAATGGAGTTTTCTTCATGCATAAAGAACAAAATTATGTTGTTTTCCGTAAAATGGATGGAGCTTGAGAGTATTATGTTAAGTAAAATAAGGTAGGCTTAGAAAGTTCATTTGTTTTCTCACCAATGTGAAAACTGAACAGAAAAAAGGGGAAAAAGGCAGTGATCTCATAAAAATAGAAAGGAGACCAGTAGAGTAGAAGAACCAGGGAGAGGGAGAAGAAGAGGGGAAGGGGAGCTACAGGGGAAGGAAATTGACCAAATTATGTTACTTGCATGTGCAAATTTGTGACAAAGAATCCCAGTATTATGTATAAGTATAGTGCATCAACAGAAAAGTGACTTGTATTCAATGTTTTCTCTTACTGAAGCTCTACCCCAAACCTTCATCTGTTCTGTGGACAATATTTCCCTATATTATTAACTAGTGCATCCTCTTTTTACAGATTAATCACTGACATGGACTCTCATTCTGTAACTTCGTTATGAAACTCAAAATGGTTCATTATAAGAAAATTTGGAAAAAAAGAAAATAACATTTACTCTTAACCTCCATACTACAATATCTCTGATTTACATTTTAGGGCTAGGGATATAGCACAGTGGATCAAACCCAGATTTTGACTTTGATCCCAAGCAAACACACACAGAAAAAAAAAATGTGTGTATTTTCATTATGTTCATTATTTTATTTATGTAACTAAATGCATCTATATTTGATTGGGTTATAGCCCAGTGGTGAAGCATTTGCTTATCATGCATAAGGCCCTGGGTTCTATCCTCAGTATCACTAGAAAAAAAAAGGCTATATGTACATATGCACATGACATATATCAGAGCTCCAATTTCTAAGCAAATTTCCATTATGACTGACAGTATAGTTAAGTAGTCATTGATTAAAAGGTTATAATAGTATTATATTGACAAAGTGTAAGTTTTTAAAATAATTTCTCCATGTTATATTTATAAATTACTTTCAATTTTTTTATGAAAAACTGCTTTAACTATTTATCATGTATACCTTGGTTATTTTTTCCTGTTTTATTTACATGAATTTATTGGGAAGCAAATGGCAATAGGTACATTTTTCTAATTCTTCCATTATAATTTTAAAATTTGATTCCTTCATAATAATTATACCCATTTTTACAGTAATAGGGTGATATTTTGATACATGTACATGATGTAGAATGATCAAATCAAGATAATTAGTATATACATCACCTCAAACATTTATCAGTTTTTTTGTTAGATCATTTCAAATCCTCTATCTCTTCTAGCAATTTTAAAATGTATTTTTAAGACCACAGATGAATTTTATCTCAATAATATCTGATTCTTCTAAATATGGAAATATTTCTGAGAAGTTAGTAATTAATGGAAAGGAAGTCCTTTATATCAGCAAGAATTCATATAATAATGGATAAGAAGAGAGATTTGCCAGTGATTGACTTGAATTTGAATCATGGTTTTGCAATGTCATTTCCTTGACTATTCCTAATTACCACAATTAGGATGCTCTACATCTTTCTTCTTCTTCTTCTTCTTCTTCTTCTTCTTCTTCTTCTTCTTCTTCTTCTTCTGTACGTCCTCTCTTATGTCTCCTTATTGATGCTGTTATTTCTCTTTAGCATGAATGTACAAATCTTTTGAAATAGAATTGGACTACCCAGAATTTTTATTAGTGTTTCCTGTGATTTTAGAATTGGTAGTACCATGAACAGCTTCCACAATGGGCTGTATGAACAGATACTGGGTTTGACATTTTGAAGAGGATCAGATATTACATTGTTGCCAATAAGAAGGCAGACAAAGCAGATCTCTTAAAGGATCACTTAATAATGAAATAAAAGCCGGGCGTGGTGGTGTACGCTTGTAACCCCAGTACGTGGGACACTGACACCGGAGGATCCGGGTTTGTGGCCAGCCTCACCCTGTTTCAAATTAAGAATAAAAAATAGGGCTGGGGGTGTAGCTCGGAGGTAGAATGGCCCTGGGTTCAATCCCCAGTACCGCAAAAAAATAAATAAATAAAAATTCCATATAAGTATGGTATTTGTTAAGATGACATTAAATTCTTGTGTTTCTGCATGAGCAATATTATCCTATATGATTATAGAATTCTTTTGTAATTATAATTAAGAGCAGGCTTCAAAGATAAGTTGTAGAAGTTAATTCTCTAAATATGCAACATTTCTGCTCTTTATTGTATGTGCATTGTACATTTTTCTTTACACTCTTTCTGTCAGGAAAGTGTGGGGTGGAGACCAACATCCCTAAGGGAGATTTCCTGTAGACTTGGTGTAGGCAGGGAATGCCTGTGGTCTTTTCTAATTATAACATTTTCCACACAATTTCTATTACCTGTTCATAGTCTGTGTTTCAAAGTAGAATGAAGCGGTTTGCGGAGAGACTGTGCCCACCTTGTTTCTCTGCATCTCCAGCAAGTTCCTGTGGTATATGCTAGTCACTTCCCACTATATTCATGAATGTGAATGACTGATATACTCTTATGAAGACTTTAATTTAACTGGCCATATCCTCAAATGTTCCCCAGGTTTCCTTTTTCTTTTGTAACAAAAATGAAATTTGCATACCAGTAAAGGTGTAGATATGTAAAAATTCCTACAGGCAGGTTTCTTGTCCCACTTCCTGTAATTTTGTTACTGTGAATCAGACATTCTGTACTAGGAACATTGAACCATTCTTGCTGAAAATGCCAGACAAACAGAATCAAATAATGGAACAGGTTTACCTTAGGAAGAGGTTTGGCAGGCTTGCAGTGGAGCCCTCCAACAAAATCAAAATTTGGTAAGGTTGGGCGAGGAAATTCCAAGTCCCAGTAGGACCGAATGAGCCATACATCTGCTTTCCCCATCATCTCTGATAATGTAGTGGGTCGTCCTGGAAAGGAAAAAGAATCCTAAAGCTACGGAACATAAGAAAATTGTCATGTGACTATGAATATGCCAGGTAATTTTTTGAAAGAACTTTCAATAATGGAGCCAAACATGTTTAAAAGTATCTGTGGTTAGATAAAGCAGATAAATTTGTGTGTAATTTATATAAACATTTATTTATATTCGTGACATATTTACAGGGACATAAATAATAGACACAATGTGAGAGATCAAGTAAAGTCAGAAAATATTTTAGTTTCAAAGAAGGAAACTAACTTAATATGGGGAAATGATTTTTTGAAAGCTACATAGGAATTTGTTCTGGAAATATATATGTAGGCCCTCAATCTACATGTGTACATTCATCGAGACATTTAGTGAAGTTTAAAGTTATTGTATTTAAAGATGAATTAAAACAGATAGTAAAATGCATGTGTAGGTTAGATGAATCTTCAGTGCTTCATTTTGTGAATTATATGACTTTCAGTTTTGTCTTGTACAAGTGATGGTCAAAGATTTCTAACTGACAACAAACCATAAGTTTTTCTACAGTGTTTTGAGTTTCACATATTATTTCATCATTACACTTATAAAAGATTGATTCCTCTGATTTCATATTCTTTCAAGCTCACCTTCAAGGACACAGCATGCTTTAGACTACATTACCAGCTGAAAACAGGACTTACCTAAAACTTCACTGTAAAGCTGACTCCACTTCTTCTCATTTAATGGTTGGAACCAAAAATCAAAGTACAGCACACACATCATATTTGTTACTCGCTCCATGAATGTCATTTGGTCACTTAATTCTGAGAGAATAGCAGGCACATAGGAAGGAGGGAATGAAAGTCCTCCACTATACTTTTCATGTTTATAGCCAGGAAAGAAGCGGAGAGTGTACACAAAGGGTGTTTGCAATAGCTCAGCCAGCAGCTCACCACAGGCACCAATTGCATCTGCAAGAACGACATCAAACTTTGATTCTTGTAGTTTTGTCATCAGTTTCTTGTTCATAACTACATCTTTACAGAGTATCTCAAAGTAATCAGAAAATTCCAACATTAGTTCATGAAACAGTGGAAAAGATGTCCAAATTGAGTCTTTTGACACATCATAAATCATTTTCCTGACACCTTCCATGAAAAAATTGTCTAAATCATTTCCAGATATTGATGTAGGATAAGTCTCAAATTTAATAGCAGATTCTTTGTCGGCAAAATAAAAAATGGAAGCTGAGGATTTCAGAACAGTCACCTCATGGCCTCTCTGGACTAGTTCATCCAACATTGTCTTTATATTGATCCAGTGACTGTACTCCATGGGCCACACCAGCACCTTTCCACAACTGCTGGAACCAAAGTAAACACTCAGCTGTAGAAGCAGAAGAGCTGTGATCATTTTCAGAGACATCCTGGTAAGATGCAATTCTTCCCTTCAAATGGTGCTTGCTCTGCACTTGCTAAAATTCAAGAGGAAGTAGTAATCAAGTAGTTAAAATATAACTTGTACTTATCAGAGTAAACATAGAAATGAACTGTCAGATTATCTGGATGCCACATGTAAAAAACAAAAAGTAGCTGACCTCATCATGACATGACAAGGTACAACCAGTCTTATTACGAGTGGTTTCCTGCAGTTCATCATGACATGACAAGGTACAACCAGTTTATTACGAGTGCTTTCCTGCAGTTCAGAGTTGATCACCTTCATGTGTTTGTCACCATGTTATACTAGAGACTTTAGAATAGTGTCAAGAACAGTTGTCAAATGAGATGTGACTGTTGTATGCAGCTTCCTCAGTACACCAGGAGAAATGCAGTCATCATATTGCTAAAAACATATTTTTGTGACAATTTAGTTCAGTAGTTCTTTGGGAGGTAACTGTTTACATATAATTCACAGTTCATCAATATTAAGTATATAATTTGGTGGCCTATAGTAACATATCAGAATTATAAACCCATGGGCCAGGTCTGCTGGGTTATACCTGTAATCCCAGGAGGATTGCAGGGTTCAAGGCCAGTGCATGGTAATTGAGCAAGACCCTGTTTCAAAATGAAATAAAAAATTATGGGACAAAGCTTATAGGTAGAATGCCCCTGGGTTCAATTCCAGTACCATCATATACACACACACACACACATACACACACACAAATCAAAACAGAGAGAAAGAGAAAGAAAGAGAGAGAGAGAGAGAGAGAGAGAGAGAGAGAGAAATAAACCCAGGGCTACAATCAAGTTTAGAGCATTTTAGCATCCCAGAAACAAACTATATCTGTAATGGTTCTACATGTTCCAGTCCTAGGCAACTTTTAATCTTCCTCTATAGGTTTGCTCTTTGGGTTTTTTTTTATATGAACGATATCATATAATATGTGGTGTTTTGTGGTTTGCTTCAATATGTTCAATAATTTTTTTGTGTGTGTGTGGTACTTCACATTGAACCCAGGGGCATTCTACTTCTGAACTACATCGCCAGCACTTTTAAAAGTTTAAAATCCGGGCGTGGTGGCGCACGCTTGTAATCCCAGTACTTTGGAAGGCGGAGACCGGAGGATCTGGGTTCGCGGCCAGCCTCAGCTCTTGCTCTGTCTCTCTCTCTCTCTCTCTCTCTCTCTCTGTCTCTGTGTCTCTCTCTTTCTCTCTCTCTCTCCTTAGTGAGGCCCTCCGCAAACTCGTGAGACCCGGTTTCAAAATAAAGCATAAAAAATAGGGCCGGGGGCATAGCGCAGAGGTAGAACGCCCCTGTGTTCAATCCCCGGTACCGCAAAATAAATAAATAAATAAATAAAAATAAAACTTTAATGTTTATTTTTTGAAATACTCTCTTGCTAATCGGCTGAGAGTCTTGCTAAGTTGCTGAGGCTGGTCTTGAACCTGAGATCCTCCTTCTCAGCCTCCCAAGTAATGCAATTACAGGCATATGCTCCAATGCCCACCTTACAATAATGTTTTAAAGGTTAATCTGTATTATTGCATGTATCAGGACTTCATTCCTCATTATTGCCAAACTATATAGTGTTGACAGACCATATTTTTATCCATTCCTAAATTGATGGGAAGATGGTTTTTACTCTATTTTGGTAATTGAATGATGTTATTTATTAACATTCTTGCACTAGCTTTGTGTGGATATGTCTTTTATTTCTCTTTGGTGTATAACTACAGTGGAATTGTTAAGTCTTAACATAACTCTGTGTTTAACCTTTGAGGAATCTGCAGACTCTTCTAGAGTGTCCACACCGATTTCCATTCTCAGCAGCAGTGTATCAGTTTTCTCACAAGGTTGTGACAAACAGTATTCAATGAATTTATTATTTCTGTGTTTGATAATAATCATGCTAGTGGGGTTAATTGACGTCTCATGTGGTTCTTTATTTCCCTCTAGTGATGTGAAGCCTAATGATGAGCATTTTTTCTTGTCCCTATTGATGATTTGTACATGTTTCTTGGAGTCATATATTCTCAGATCCTTTGGTCAGTTTTTTTTTTGTACTGGGGTTTGAACCCAGGGACATTCTACCTCTGAGCTACATCCCAGTCCTATTTTTATTATTTAATTTTGAAACAGGATCTCACTAAATTTTGAAGAGCCTCACTAAGTAGCTGAGGCTGGCTGCAAACCTATGATCCTCCTCTCAGCCTCCCAAGTACTGGGATTACAAGCGTGTGCCACCATGCCTGGCTGGTCCCAATTTTTTTCACACAATTTTTCTATTAGTATTTTATGGGTATAGCTCTTTCCTTTGGGCCTTTGATCCATTTTAAAATAAAATTTTTATATGGTAGGAGGTAGATGGACAATTTTCATTGTTTTCATGTGAATAGTCAGTTTTTCCAGTAGTATTTGCTAAAAAGATTGTTACTTTCCCATGGATTCCTTTGTGATCCTTTAAAATTTCATTAATCAAAATATGTGAGTATATGCTCTATAAATTCTTTGAGCTGGCAAGGAGTATTAGCTCTGCTTGGCCAGGGATCAAAAGGCTCATCCTAACTAACTTAAAGGAGACAGAGGAAAATTGGCCTCAGCTATTGTAGTGGGTTCTTTCCAGTCAGCTCACGTGTTAACATCACAGGAGGACCCAGCCTCAGGAACATGAGGATCTGTAGATGGCTGTTTTGTTCTATGTACCTAAATTTTTGTTGTGTTTACTGTGCCAAGCCTATCATCGAATTTGTTGGGTGGATGCTCACACGCCTGATTATTTTAATTTGTTGGTCAAGAGAGCCATGATTCTGTGTTTCTATGGTATTGCAGTTGCTGTGGACGTCTACATGAAAAACTGACACATGATCACAGTGTGCAATAACCCAGATATCTTGCCACAGTGCTTTTCCCCAGGAGTCATTACCCCCAACTATTCATTGATTAGTCCTTTACTCTGGAAGCCAGGTTGTTAAGTTTAGACTAATCTCAACACATTATGCCAGGAGTGTCAAGTATGGAGGGGAGGGAATGTGAGCAAAGCTGTCAGGCTGCTTCTTGGTTGCTTTTAATGACATACAGTAGGATTTGGGAGCAATAGCCTGACCAAGAGGCAGAATGTATAATTAAAAGTGAAGGGGAATGGAAAAACTCAGAAAATTCACTGACTGGTAAAAAAGCAGCTCAGGAGAACAAAATGAGGGCATTCTCCATAAACCATTTGCTAAGAAAGATTAGCATGAATAAAAGAGATGCAAGTGCTAAGTGTCTAGACCATGGGCAAAAGACCTTGAGGGCATCTCAGAAATCTTTGAGTTGGCCTCTCCTATCAGAGCCCCAGAGGCTCAGAAAGCCAGGATTTTTCATTAAAAAGGCCTGAAGCATTTTCGGGGGGTTTGGTGCCCAGGACCACGTTGGGATATGTGTTCTCTGACAAACTAGTTTGGTTATGGTTTGGGGGATATTTCTTATCAAGCTACTAGGCATCTCCTAACTGCTTACCAAAAAAAAAAAAAAGCCAAGAATAAAATAAACAAAAGAAGTAAGAAAGAAAAAGCCAACAAAAAACAAAGCATACATATTTTGAAAACACCCTTATGCTTAATTTCAAATACACCATTTCAAATGCACGGAGTTCCTATGGAGAGAGCTTGAGATCCTTGTGTTTATGAACTGACTTTCCTCCTGGAGGGTATGGGTGACCCTTGGTGTCAGGCAGGACAGTGGCACCGGTCTCACTGAATGACTTTTCTGTTGTGACACTCTGGCACCCGCAGCTGTTCCTAGTGTGACTCTCCCTTCATCTGCCCTCCCGCTTGTGAGTGAACTGCCCTCCCGCCTGTGAATCTTTGGGATTCCATCTTCTCAGTGTGCTGTGCCTGATCAGATCCTCTGCCCTACTCCTGGGGCTTGGTGGAAGAAGTGCGGCCCTTCTTTGATAAAGTTACCTGAAATTTAGGTTCTATAACATAAAGATGGATGCATGTGTAAAAAATTCAGGTGTGTTAACTCTCCAGGAAGATACCAGGGCTGTGAAGATCGTGAACTCCTTGGTCTTATGCTCACTTACCTGGAGTAGAGTTTCGGTCAGACTTAATTAGAATGTGGATGAGGAAAAAGCTCAGCTTATATGCCACGGGGTCACTTTTTTTTAAACCATGTTTCTGTAGATTTCTTGTATTAATGCTCTTTTTTGCTACATGACCTTAAGACAATTCCGAGAGTCTTTAGATGGTTGTTTTTAAAAACAATCCTCACAAGTTCTGAAGCACAGCCCCTTTTGCATTAAAAGCAACTTCTCGAAACTTGGTTTCTTGCATCCTCTCTTTCCTCATGCTGAGAATAAAAACTTCCTCATGCTGAAGACAGATACCAAGGAAACTGGCTGACATTCTCTGGCTAAGGATAGTAGCCTAACTAAATCTACATATGTATGACACCTGTCTTTTTTTTTCTAGAAACTGTGACCACTTCTATAGGAGGAACTGGTGCTCAGCTCTAGGTGCTTCTCCCCAGTCTGATCAAACTGCATAAAATTCATCATCCTTTTCCAGTCATTTGCTCATTTCTTATGTGGGCAGACAGCCAAGCTCCACCTGGTGGCTCTAGGCCCACTCCCTGGCCTGGCTACCAGTAACAGGTATTCCTGTTTATACTTGGAGCTAGTATTAGAGAAGTGGATGTTTCCAAGTTATGTTGTAAAATTTCTCTCTATATTCTGCATATATTCATGAAAAGAACAATAAAATTATTAAAAGTAAGTTTCTTTTTTTCGGTATCAGGGATTGAACCCAGGGGCGATCTACCTCCGCGCTACACCCCCATCCCTATTTTTTATCCTTTATTTTGAAACCAGGTCTCTCAAAGTTGCAGAGGGCCTCACTAAGTAGAGAGAGAGAGAGAGAGAGAGAGAGAGAGAGAGAGACAGACAGGGAGAGAGAGAGAGAGAGAGAGAGAGAGCTGAGGCTGGCCGCGAACCCGGATCCTCCAGTCTCCACCTCCCAAAGTACTGGGATTACAAGCGTGCGCCACCACGCCAGCTAAAAGTAAGTTTTTAAAGTGGCCAAATAGGACATGAATAGGTAGCATAAAAAAATAAACCCATGGTAAAATTTTAGTCCTAAATGGATTTTTTTCCTCTCAGATGGCCTAATTCTTGTAGAATGATCCTAGTTGGATATAAAATGTCCCCTAAAGAGCTAATTTATTAATATTCAGGACTGATGTAATTGAGTCATGAAGGTTGTAATCCAGAAATGGATTGATTCATTGCAATGGATTTACCTGTGTTGTCCCTGGCAGTGTGGCCTTGATGATTATATAAATGGTTCCTTTTCCCCCATGCTTTCTCACTTCTGGCCTCTGTGATGTAAAGAGCACAGCCCTCTGCCTCCTGCCACCTTGCGCTGAGATCTGCTGTCCCCAGCCTCACATGGACTGAGTTTGAAACCATGAAAAAATAAATTTTCTAGGCAGGTGTGGTGGTACACGCTTGTAATCCCAGTACTTGGGAGGCTGAGACTGAAGGATCGGGTTTGCGGCCAGCCTCAGCTACTTAGTGAGGCCCTCTGCAACTTAGCGAGACCCTATTTCAAAATAAAGAAGAAAAAATAGGGCGGGGGGTGTAGCTCAGAGGTAGAATGCCCCTGGGTTTAATTCTCAGGACCGCAAAAGAGAAAGAAAATAAATCTTCTTTCTTCTAAGTTATGTGGTCAGATATTTAGACTATGGCTGCAAGAATGCTGACAGATATAATAAACTGTACCAGAGAACTGGGGTTGCGACTATATCAAAGTCTGACGATGTGGACTGTGACTCTTTGCAACTGGTTTGTGAAAGGAAAGTGAAAGGGCCAGAATGTGGCTGGAAAGGCAGATGGTAGAGACTGTGCTCAGGAGACTGCAGAGGGCAAAGAGGACTCCATAGGGAAATGGAGTAGAGGCCACATGTGTTACACTTTGGCAAAGAACTTAACCACATTTTGCCCATGTCCTGAAACTTTGTGTGAGGCCAAATTTATAGACAGTGGGCTGAATAAATTGGCATGTTGCAGGAAACTAGGTCCTTGAAGAGACAGGAGACAGAGGCCGGAGTCTGAAAGGCAGGCTACTTTATTGACTGATGAAGGCTCAGAAAGCAAGGCTTCAGGTCTGAGCCCCAAGCTCTGAGCTTACAAGTTCTTTATACATTTAGTCACCTCACTGTGGAGAGGAGAGGTAAGCATAAGATTTACTTCACCCAGTTTAAGCTGAGATACACAAACAGAACAGCAATTAGTTAGTGTAATGCTTTTTCTTCTTTTGTCAATTCTGTACCTTATCTCACTAGGCTGCCTTTGGAAGCTCTGCTTGTTAACATCAGAGGGGGGCTGTGAAGAAGTTTTATTCTTTTATCTGGTTTCTGGGCCTATAGCCAAGAGTAATTTCAAGGTTACAGCTCGGGTCTAGCCTCAGGCAGAGAAAATCTCAAAACAGCAAAATATCCAAAATGCATTATGGACATTGATGTCTGTATTCAGCAAACTGTACACTGAATTTCCAGAGCGGAAAGTAAAGCAGAGAGACTTTAAAGATTTTCATTTGGCCAGAAAGGCATATGTAAAGCTGTGGCCCAGAGAGATGATGTCATGGAAGGAAGTAAGATGGCTGAAAGGAAGGAGGAAGCAGTGGCCATGATGGAGGTGGGGCCAGTGACAGCCATGATGGAGGTAGCAGATGAAGCTGTGAACAGGGGAAGCCCGGATGAAGTTGGGGTCTGGGGCAGCCCAGGTGGTCTTGGGGCCAGGGGCAGAGAAGAAGGACTTGGGGCCAATGGCAGCTCAGATGGATCAGGCCCAGTGGCTGTGATTAAAAAGGCCCCAGCAGCAATGATTAAGGAGAGCGTGACTACCTTTTCTATTGGTGGTCCATCTCAGAACCCACAGAATTCTGGCTTTTCGAGAAAAAGGGGGCCATGGAGACTTCCCCCCAGATTTCAAAAGAAAGCCTGGGAAGCCAAACAATGTGTGGTAGGGCTGGACTCCCTACAAGCAGGTCCAAATAGGGCACTTTGTGAAGCTGTGAGGGTGAAGCCAATGTTGCAAGAAAAATCCCCAATTTAGAAACACCAGAAAGGATCTTGGCAGAACAGGATCAGCAGCTATTGGCATTGCAGCTTCCACACACCACCAACAGAGACACCAGCGACCTGTTGTAAGTCCAGCAACCACAAATCAGCAGCAACAAAAGCGAGCAGCAACTCACTCCACGCTTGACAGAGACCTGAAATGCTGCATCGGTGGAAGCAGCAGTGGCACAATCTTGGTCAGACCACACCGATGGCTATGAGCATTGTGGTTTCTGTGGGCTACCAACAAAGAAGCCAGTGGCCTGTTGTAAAATCAGCAACTTCAGATCATCAGTGACTAAAGCAAGCAGCAATTTGCTCCACACTGGGCAGACACTGGAATGCTCGGAAGACTGACCAGGACCTGTGGTAGTGCGGCTGAGCCCATCCCCTCTTCCAGAGATTAAGAGCAGTGCTCAAGGAGACCTTAAGTTAATGAGCCACCCCAGGGGAAGACCACCCAGTGCAGCCATGGGGATTCGTGTGACAACAATAGATATGCAGGGTCTGAGACTTTGCGGATCACCCTCCTGGAGGTGGGAGTGGGGTCTGTTGTGGGACACAGTAGATGTGCGGATAAGCAGACAGACCTGGTGACATTCATGTGGGACAGACCTACAGCCCACTGGTTGCAGCACCCTTCCAGGGTTCCTAGGGATCGCGAGGACACACAGTCATGGTACCTGGGGAAAAATCAGACCAACCCAGCCATCTCTGTGGAAAACATGGAGTTCCATGTTTACACAGAGTTGGGTCAAAGCGACTTCTGATGCTTCTGTAGGCAAAGCCGTGGGCCCCCCACTGGTGACACCCGCCATATGTGTAGACAGAGAGAGACATATGGACAACCCAAGTGGAGAACGTGGAGACCCATGCTTGCAGTGAGAGGGACACTAGTGGCACTGGGCGCCTGTACAGGCAGTGAGAGGCACCTGCAAGTGTCCCAATCACTAAAGGAGACCACAAATTGGACCTGCAAATGGACATTTTACTGAGCACATGAGAATAAGCATTAAGTAAAGACTATTCACCTTTAAGGCTCACCTAGTATCAAATATCTACCTCCAGAATAAGATACTATAAAGGGAAAAAGATTAGACATAGAAAACCTAAAGAGAGAGCGACAGAGAGCTACCAAATGCAACAAAGATATAAACATAAGAAACTTGCAAGCTGGGCGTGGTGGCACATGCTTGTAATCCTAGTACTTGGGAGGCAGAGAGTGGAGGATTCGGTTTCGCAGCCAGCCTCAGCTACTTAGTGAGGCCCTCCGCAACTTCGTGAGACCCGGTTTCAAAAATAAAGTATAAAAAATAGGGCCAGGGGTGTAGCTCGGAGGTAGAACGTCCCTGGGTTCAATCCCCAGTACCACACACACACAAAAAAACCTGAAATCATGAGAAGGAAGAATAGCAAAGAAACAATGAGCTCCCACAACTCCACAACAACAGAACCTGTCAACACAGAAGTGCAAAGATTTCCAGAAGGACAATCCAGAACTTTAATAGTAGAAATGACACAGAATTTCTGAAAAGAATTCAGAGAACCTGAAAGAAATAAAGGAACAAATAAACAAATAATCTGACACCCTGAATAGGAATAAAAAAGAAGCTCTGAAGAAAGTGAAGGATACAAAGATTGAAATGAAGGCATCAGTACAAACTATCAACAATAGACTAGACCACATGGGAAACAGAATCTCACTCTTAGAAGATGACCTCTCCAAAAATGAATACATAATATATAATTTAGAAAAAACAATTCGACAGCATGAATTGGACATTGAAGAGATCGCGGGCAATTTGAAAAGAGCAAACCTAAGAATAATAGGCATAAAAGAGGGAATAGAAACTGGAACCAAAAGAATCGATAATCTTCTCAGAGAAATAATATTAGAAAATTTTCCAAACTTAGACAAAGAGGTCGACACACATGGAACCCTCAATAAACAAGATTAGAGAAAAGGTTCACCACGCCACATAATAATCAAATTGACTAATGTAGAGGCCAAGGAGAAAATCTAAAAGGCAATAAGCATAAAAGACCAAGTAACATTCAGAGGCAAACCAATAAGAATCACTTCCTACTTTCCAAACCAAGTCATGAAAGCCTCAGTACCATTAATTAAGTTAAAATATGCATATTATAAACTATTTTATTATAGCCATTTCTCAGTATATAGTTCAATAGTGTTACAGGTATGCACATATTCAAATTTTTCACCAATAATATTCAGAATACTTTTTCTTGTGAAATTTTCATATGTGTAAATTAAGCAAAATCTCTTCCCTTCTCCTTCCCCTAATCCATTGGCGACCAAACTTCTACTTTCTGTTTCTATGAATTTTTCTAGTCAGGTATTCATATAAGTGGATTCATGGAGTATTCTGTTTTTTGACTAGCTAATTTTACTTATTGTGATATTATCAAGGTTCTTTAATATTGTAGTATATATCCCAATTTCCTAAAGTTTTAACATTTAGAAATATTTTTCTATGTATATGCTACATTTTGTTTACCAATAAATCTATTAATGGACACTTTGGTAGCTACCACCTCTTCACTTACAATGCTGGTTTGGTTTTCCTTGAACAAATATCTCTTCAATGTCCTTTAATAATTTTATATCTATACTAAGAACTAGAATAGCCAGATCATAAGTTTACTTTTAATTCTGTTAGGAGCCTCCAAACTGTTTCCAGTGTTGGTTATTTTTTCAACAGACCTAATGAGAGTTTTGTTGGAAAAGTACTTCTTATATGAGATATATTTCTATTATTCTGTATATATGTACAAGTGCATGCATGTGGCTTTGTGTTTGTGTGTGTGAATGGGTGTTTGTGTGTGTTTGAACAGGAAGTGAAATAGAATCATTACACAGTAGCAAAAATGATTTTCTCCTGACCAATCTCTCCTCAGTCTTCTCTGGAATCATTTCTTATAAGGGGCTCGGCTTTTGTATCTCATCTCTTCATTCTTTATCAGGCATTCTTTTTTACATTGTCCAATTAATACGGCTCTAAATTAGAATATTTTGAAATTAGTTTAAACAGAATCTGCTAGCATTGATATCTCATTCATCTTACTATATTTTTATATCTCTAGAACTTTTTTACCCCAGGTGATATCTTGTCACCCTGGCTTGCCTCCAGCAATTATTTCCTTAGATCAGTGTGATCAGAATTCCCATGAGCCCTGATGTTTCCTCTTAGTAATTTTCTACCCATTGACCATGTTTTTCGTCTTTTTATTTTGGTACTGTTATTGAACCTTGGGGCATTTTACCTCTCAAATACACCCCCACCCATTTGATTATAATTATTTTTAAAATTTTGAAACATGGTATTGCAAAGATGCTGAGGATTGGCCTTGAATGTGATTCTCCTGTTTCAGCCTCCCAACACTGGGATTACAAGAATTTGCCATCATCCTTGGCTACTCTGCCTGTTTTGTATAAACCTACATTTTTCCTTGTATTCACACTTTAACCTAATTTCTTTCACTTTTCTATAAAATCAAATTTTAGTGGCACCTAAATGTATTGTGGTGACACTAAGTTAAGTATTCCTTATGAATAATCATATTCATGACAATTATTTTCTTTAACAGTTATGATGCTATATCAAAGAGGTTCAGATTCATCATTACAGTCCTGTAACTTTCACCAAGATCATAAGTTTACATCTTTGAACACTTTGTCATCACTCTTGACTTGTTTATAGGCTAGCAAATCAGACTCCTGAACCACTGTTCCTGAGAAAGATCAATTGAAGTTATCGGAACAGATCTTATTTGGTAAGTATAATGGTCTGGAAGTAGAATGCTCCTAACAGGAGCTGGTCATATTTATACGCTTCTTTGAAAAGTACCTGTGTGGTGTTTTGTTTTGTAGTTTGGTCCCCAGGTGAAAATGAAACACTCCAACATGAAGAAAAATATCAGTCACTTTAATAGCAATTTAAGAGAGAATTATCAAAACACAAATAAACTCTACTTCAACACATGAATACCGCCAAAGGCACAGAATCATGCAAATCACAAAAGAGAGATCAGTACATCACCAGACCAGGGAGAATGTCAGAATCTAGAGTCCACTGGAAGGTCACATCAGCAGCCCCTTTGAAGCCCTTGTCAGAGATGACCAGTCCTGGGCAGCACATTCACTCCACAGGTGAGACCTCAGGGTGATGCCTCTGCTCTCCTTTTCTTGTGGAAATAGCTGCCTGAACTTTGTGTAAACTGAGACAAGCCTTTTGGCAGTTAGTCCATGATGGCCAGCCTTGAGCAGGCAGTCAAATGTTCTATTAGCCAATTTTCCTCTAGCATGTTGGCCTCCAAAGGCCTACTAAACTGTTTGATGCACTAAATGTGCTAAGTAAGAAAAATAAAGCAATGTATCAAGGCATCAAACAAAGAAATTGGTACGCCTGTACCAAACAATATAATAAGTATACCTTGTAGTAGAAAGGTATGATGGTCTACTCATCCCTATAACCATGCTGAGAATAACAAGGTGAAAAATTTATGGAAAGGAAAGGGAAGTTGAAGGGGAGAGTCATTTTCATGTTTAATGCACATCACACATAGCTGGAAATCTTACTTGCTGGCTGTCTCTCTGGAGTGGGGATCATTCTCTGACTCCTGCCTGGAAATGTCTTTTTGCCTGGTTAGTTGGGAGGTCTATCTATTACTTCACCATTGGGAACATTTCAGTCAAATGAAAATTCCTTTCAATCCCTTGTCTCTTATGCTCTGACAGCTCTATCTGCTTGCTTTCTCATTGGTATCATTTTATGAAAGAGAATCAGGAATTATATGGTTACCTAGTCAAACTTAAGATACCCTCAAACCTGCTCATCAGTGACTTCTCCCTTCCCATCACCTCTGCTGCTTCTTCTTTACCACTCTAATTCTTCCCCTCAGCTCCTTGTGACCTTGCATTTGTTCCCCTTCAGAGTCCTGCCTCCTCCCTCCCTCTGTGGACTGCTGCCATACTCTTCATTTCCCTCTTTAGCCTCTCAGTCCCTACAGTCCTGTGTTCATCTACCCCAATCAAGGGCTCTCAAGGGACTTGGAGTCCTCAAAATTTACCACTTGAGGTAAAAGGAAAAAACTAATAGAAACAGATTGAAGATGTTATCCAGTCAGATAGGCTTAGGAGACATCCAGGGAGCTGCAAGATGTCTGTCTCCTCAGCAAAAAGACTACATAAGCTAGGCCCTCCAAGTGGGGAGAATAGAAAATCTTGAGCCTTCTCCACAAATACTGGTTAAAATCTATTTTTAACACTATATTGAATAGGTAACTTCAGTGTAATAAAAGATTCAGAATATCCCAAAGCAAAGACAGAAAAGCAACGCTGGAGGCATTACTATACCAGACTTTACATTACACTACAGAGTTATAGTAACAAAAACAGCATGGTACTATCCTAAAAACAGATAGGTAGAGCAATGGAATAGAATAGAAGACACAAAAACAAACCCACACAGAAAAAGTCATCTGATCCTTGAGAAAAGTGCTTAAAATTTAGTGTGAAGAAATGTTGGGCTTTGTACCAGCAGTGCATGGAATAACACAATGAAAAAATGCTCCTGAGACTTTATTCCTGGTCTCTAATAGGTGAGGGGGAGAGGGCAAGAGAGCCAAACTTCCCAGTGAAGCTCAACTCTTCCTTTTATTGTAGGCTTACAGAGTTAAGGCTGGGTCATTAAATCGTTGTCTGTCTCTTGCTGGGGACTAGAGCATGTGATAGGAATGTTTTAGAAGATAAGTTATTATCTGGCAGTTTTGCTAGAGCAGGAGAGTGTGTTTTCTTCAGCTCCCTCCTTAGGGTGGCCTTCCACCTTTAAGGAAAGCACATAAAAGGTGTAGTAAAACAAAAAGAAATAGTTTATATAGTGAAGGTGCATTTAGATCACTGTCATCAGTTTCCTCAAGAAAGGCAGTCGCTGTCAAAGCAAGCATGAAGCCATAAATCCTATAATCAACACTTTTTAGATGTAGAACAGCTTTCCACAGAGAAAATACAATACAGGTTTTCCAAGAAATGGTGGTGGGGAAACTGGATATCAGTATGTATAAGAATGAAACTAGATCCCTATCTCTCACCCTGCATGAAGCTCAACTCAAAGTAGATCAAAACCTAGGAATTAGACCAGAAATTTTGCAAAAACTGCAAGAAGAAGAGTCAACATTTCAACATAGATGTGCAGTCAGCAACTTCCTCAGTAAGACCCCTACTGCTCAGAAAATAAAACCAGCCAGGCGTGGTGGCTCACGCTTGTAATCCCAGTACTTGGGAGGCTGAGACCAGAGGATCCTGATTTGCAGCCAGCCTCAGCTACTTAGTGAGGTCTCTGCAACTTAGACCCTGTCTCAAAATAAAGAATAAAGAAAAGAAAAGTAAACCAATAAGTAATAAAGGGATGATATTAAATTCAAAGGCTTCTGAACAACAAGGAACCAATCTAGAGTATAATGAGGAGCCTACAGGATGGGAGGAAATATTTGTCAGTTAATCTTCTGACAGAGGATTAATATCCAGAATATATAAATGAGTAAAAAATCTTACCACCAAAAATCAAATGGTTTAATAAATAAATGGGAAAATGAATAAAACAGATGCTTCTCAAAAGAAGAAATATAACTGGAAACAAATATATGAAAAAATTTTCAACATCTTTAGCATCAGGGAAATGCAAACCAAAACCATAATGAGATTTTGTCTCACTCTAGTTAGAATGTCAATGTTCAAGAATACAAATAATAATAAATGTTCTCAATGATTCCAGGAAAAAGGAACACTTAAATATTGTTGCTGGAATTGTCAATTAATACATCCAATATAGAACAGAATTGAGGGTTCTCAAAAGACTAGGGATTGAACCAGCATATGAGCCTGCTATACCACTCGTCAGTGTTTACACAAAAGAATTAAAGCCAGCATACTATAGTGATACATGCATACTCATGGATATAGTAGCACAATTCACAACAGCCAAGTTAGGGAACCAAGCTAAGTTCTGGTCAACAGATGAATGGACAGAAAATGTGGTATATTGGCCAGGCGTGGTGGCACATGCTTGTAATCCCAGTACTTTGGGAGGCAGAGACCAGAGAATCCGGGTTCGCGGCCAGCCTCAGCTCTCTCGCTCTCTCTCTCCCTGTCTCTCTCTCTCTCTCTCTCTCTCTACTTAGTGAGGCCCTCTGCAACTTCATGAGACCGGGTTTCAAAATAAAGTATAAAAAATAGGGCTGGGGGTGTAGCGCGGAGGTAGAAAGCCCCTGGGTTCAATCCCCGGTACCGCAAAAAAAAAAAAAAAAAAATAAA